>RYFJ01004059.1:0-51307 GCA_003991445.1 Oryza meyeriana var. granulata | reverse complement strand
GTGTCTATTGTCGAGCTTGTGCTGCCCTCTCTCATCTGCGCATGGATCCCTTTATAGAGCTCAGGGGATCCACAGTTCCGGTACGCGGAGGAATATTTTCCAGGTGAGCTCTCCTGTTGCGCCCTCCGCCTGCGACGCCACGCCGGAGTTGGAATAGAGCGTCCCGGTCGCCCCTGTCGCCTTGTGACACCACGCCGGATTGGTGAGCACGAGCGGGAAAGGTCGCTCGGAGAAGCCGCTGCAGCGGCTAAAGTCGTGCGAATGTGACCGAGGCATACTGTAACTGCCAGAGCGTGGAAGGAAAGGAAGCTCTCCAGTCAAAAAAGTCTTCTGACTGTCAGCGTCTGTGCGGTGGAACAGGGTGACGCGCCCTTCACCACGCCGTCGGCCACCATAAATGCGGTGGTTGGTGATGGCCAGCTTCGAGCCGGCTCGCGCCCGGGCGCCGCGCGCTGGAGCGCCGACCGAGCGTTCCCGACCCCGGGCACCCCGCAGCCTCAGGCGCTTTAGAGAATAAACAGCGATGGCCAGTTGTTTTTTGCACAGAAAGTGGCCCGTGGGGCTGATATGCCGAAGGGCCTTTATGTTCCCGAGAATGTGGGACCCCATTCCCCGTTTCGCCGACAATCATGATTTTAATGGAAGCAGGCGATCTAATAGGGCATGCTATTAGAATTTATATCTTCGGTCTACTACCGAATAGCCGGCCCAACTGATTTTACTTAGCATAGCCTTATAAAATCCGAAGATTTTGATCATTGCTCAACCTGCCCATTGCTTCGGAATGTGCCACCAAAGCCGTAAGTAGGAATTTGATTCGAAATCATCGCAGAAAATCTTTGAACATACCGTCTTATGAACTAAGTGTGTTCCCAATAATGATATTTGATTGAGACTCCAGATCTGTAGATTATAGTTCAGTATGCGTTGCGCATATGGGATAGTCTTCCAATCCCTGTGCCGATAGATGAGTTGCCTGAACGAAAAAATGACATCCCTTGTATGACAAGACGAATGTTTTCAGCGTCAATAAACCCAATCGGGTCAGAGAATCCTTGTCTGTAAGCCTTTCTGATTATGTTTGGAATTTACAACATAGTTGCCACAGATGCCTGATGGATAGATTGTAGGATCTACTTGCCCTCTTCGGGGTAAATGAACGCAGGTGTATGAGAAAACTCTGCGATGCGACTTGACAATATAGTTCTTACTCTGGACTATAATAAAGGTTTTGCTCCGTTGTTTATTACTCGCTTCGTTATGACCTTTAGAAATTCGTCTTCCAGTAGGAATCGGAATGATTATGGTTCTAAGTCTTGAAAAATAATAAGCACCTCCGTAGGTTTCGAGTTTGGTACAACCTCCGATTGTACGGCTTTTGCTTTTTCTTGACTGAAGAGCTCCCTATAGTGATCTTCTTGTTTTGGCCAAAATAGATACCACGAACGTGCGCTAGCGATAATTCGCTGGACGATCCTTTTGGGGCATACCTAACTGGCAAAATTATAAGCCGAATAAGGTACCCAAACCACGCGATAGCAACGATTCGGTTGGCAAACCCTCATAGGCTACCTTACCTACTGAGTTATGGACAAATTAAGGTACCTGGAACCTCGCATTAGCATAGGATTTGGCTTGCGGCCCTCATGGAGCGTACCCTACCTAGCAGTGTGGTACTCGAGCCCTGACTGGTGCCGGGTTGAGGTCGTATTAGCTCCATGAGGCCGTTACCAAGGTAAAGGTGACATCCGTGTCCCGACCTGGCGCAAGTACTCGGTCAGTACCCTCATGGAGTATTCGAGTGATTCTTGAAGCGTCGCACTCAAGTGTAATTGGCCAGGGACTAGTCCAGCCCTGAGCGTAGGAGAGACGCTCGTAGCCATGAGTTCCTTTATGCATTATCCGGAACTGGGCTCGCATTAATAAAACATATCGGATAGTAGCATCAGATGATAAACAATCACCCAAAAAAAAATCTAAGATATTTTACAATGTATGTAAAATATGCTCCTCCTCTTTATTGATATTAATTTCCCTGAGTATTGACCCTTTACGTTAAACACTCTCTTCCGCTAGTCCTAGCCCCTGAGCATCGGGAGTCGGCTCATGGCTCTTTTCTAGTAATACGCAGTTTTAGGTGACTTGAGTTCATCTTTCATGGAGCAAAACTTCACGCGATCGAATTTATTCTACTCGAGTAGCTTTTGCAATCATTAAGAGTAAAAAACAAAATGTGCAGTATGTACACCTATGAGGTGTAAGCGGGCCTGCGCTTATGGCGAAGCCGAGTGAGGAATTGACGAATCTCATTCCAACCCCTGGATGCGATCCCGACTAGCGCTTAACATGTAATCGAAATTCTATTCATGGTATTATCTATACGTAACTGAACTTCCCTGGGCGTTTACGTGTGTGATGGACTTTAGACCCCTCTGAAAGGTCCCCACAGGCAGCTGGTATCAGAGCAGGGTTTGACTGTAGGTGACTAAGTTGGTTAGGAAGTGTTTTGAAAAATCTATTTGAAACTTGAAAAGAATTGCAAAAATGGGTTATTCTTCTAATTGACTCTCTTCCGCCTTGATCTGTTTTCTCTGTCTATTTCTTTCTTCTTTCCTTATCTGTTTTGAAAAGTTTTAGTTGATTCTTTTCTTCACCCTATTCAAGTGGTTCGGTTAGTTGTGTAGTGTAATAGATACAATTCGAAGGAACTCGGGAGGAAGTTGCTTGGAAAGGAGCGTTTTGGAAGTTTTGATTCTTTGTAAGTTAGGGTTGACGCTAGTGTTTGTTGACTGATGTCAAGTCGATGGTTCGTCCAATCTGGTTACCTATTAGAACGTGGAGTCATGTATTGTATTGCGAAGGGTCCCATCCTGTTGTTTCATGTAACCTTTATGGGGTTACGTGGCACTTGATGTGCTATTGTGTTTCTCAATTTTATAAGAAAAACCCTAAACATGATTTTGTCTGTCTTTCTTGTTATTTCGTTGCTTCTTTATTTCATGCTATCCAGTCAAGTCATTCTATCTTTTCTTTTTACACCTTAACTAACCGTTTATAATGAAAAACCTTTACAGGCCTAAGTAAAGAAGAAACAAAGATGTCAGGAACAGATGGAAAACAATAGCATAGTGTGGAAAGTGAGCAACCGCTAGAACATCCAGCTGATCTATACAAGGGTGATGCCAGATGATGGATCAGAACTATAGCGACTTTTTGAGCAAGTTATCAATTTTAGATTGCCTCAACAGGTGCCACCATAGCTGAGGGATCAACCATGGGATCCAGGTGGGTAGATTTTCAGAGACCAAGCCACCGACATTTTCTTCAGACCTCTAGAACCATTTAGGCAGCAGTACTGAGTGGCTGATGCGTGTTAACACCAAATTGTAGGCCCATGTCAAGATTGGTCAAAGGAGAGCGTCACAGTCAACTAACGGAGATTGATCCAGAAGGACCTGGATCCAGGAGGAGCCTGTGAAGACCGCAATATGGCAGTATTTATCGTGTTCTACTTTTTAGCAGTATTAGTTTTTATCTTTAGCAGACTTGATCTCGTGTCCGATCAGGTCTGTTAGTGTTCCTTTTGTAATTAGGAGTCTTGTGGCCGTGTCTATCAGACGTTATTAGCTCGGGGCTAATATACGTATGCCCGGGTACCTTGTAAACACATTCAATTCAATACAAAACTTCGGCGCATCGCCACCTTCGACGGCCTGCTTTCTCGAAGCCAGCGCATCGTTAGTCGAACTCCAGCGAGAGGGTAAGTCTCATCACCCCGGCTACCTATCGGCTAGACTTCCTCGTTAGGTCCGATTATTCTAGTCGGTTTATTAGTCGGCCCTTACACAGTATATTTATTATCCGGCTGCATCAGTCAGTTGATCTCATAGATTAACTAGGTATATACACATCACGCGTGGTAGTCGGTTTATCGGCTACTGGAGCTGGTTTATCATCAGTTTGTGTGCATCGGTTAGGTCCGACCTACTAAGCTGCTAGCCGATAAAACCGTTCCTGCTAAGCTGATGCCTTACGCAGGCGTTCTTATCGGGATGTATAGCCGGTAAGTTTATCATGTCTTACATCACGTCGGCATCAGACCTATCGGGCCTATCAAGGTATCGTTATCGTTCATCAGTCGTGCTGC
This sequence comes from Oryza meyeriana var. granulata, assembly GCA_003991445.1. NCBI lineage: Eukaryota > Viridiplantae > Streptophyta > Magnoliopsida > Poales > Poaceae > Oryza > Oryza meyeriana. The sequence goes on along the minus strand of RYFJ01004059.1, from coordinate 47,160 downwards.
CGGTGGGTCCGACTACTAGACCGAGATTATAGCTTTCACTCTTGATGAGCGATGGGATTATGCGGTTGTCTTTATCGGAGTGCTTAGCCGTAAGTATTTAAGGCCGACTGCATCTATTATCTTATTTTGTTGGCAATGCTTTATTATTCTGTTATCTTTGTCATCGGCCTTCAGCCAATGCCATGCGCCTTGTTCAGTAGTCGGCAGATTCGTCAGTTGTATTCATTATGTTATCGTTGCTTGTTTACATCCTTCCTGTATACTGTTGCGATATTGAGCAAGGGCTAGCGGTTGGTTTATTCTGTTCAACGAGTTCCTGGGCCGACCCCAAACAAAGTTCCCGGGCACACCTCAGGGAGACCCAGGTACGAGCTTAGGTAAGAAACCGGGCACGGATCATGAGACAGTGGATGAAGATCCCGGAGCCATGTAGCAAGGGGCCCGGGCACGGGCAGGCAGGTATCTTCGCAGCAATCCAGTAACTTTAAACTATGATCGGTAGGGTTCCTGTAGTTTTTTCCTTATGCATCGCTGCTTATTTCTTTACCAAGCTATACAGCCGATCTTGTAGCATCCCTTCGATGATCGAGTAATTTAATGTTGCTTATTATTAGTTATTATTCATGCCATCATCGGCTTCTAGTCGATGTATAAGTGTACAGTGCTATCGGCCATCGGCGATGAAACGAGTCGTAGATCGGCTTCCAGTCGATTGGCTCATTGATCTAACGTTTTTCTCCTTGTCAATACAGGTTCAAATTGACTGGCACGCCTACGAACCTCAACACTTTAGTGACTCACTGGAGTTAAAGCAAATCTCCCAGCGTCTTCGCGTGTCACCAGACGCGGACGGCCCCCAGCGCGTGATGTTTTGTGAGCTAGTCACAGATGGATGTTGAGAGAAGTGAACACAGTTCAGTGCACTGATCGAGAGAAGGTTCTATATGCTTCTCATCAGCTTATGTCCAGCTGCAGGTATGGTGGATAATTTCCAAGCTATTCATCCTGACAAGAAATTATCACATGGAAGGAATTCTCAGAGGAGTTCAAGAAGCGATGCACATTCCAGAAAGGTCTGATTGCCAGCAAAGATGAAGGAGCTTTCAGAAACCACACTCAGAATGGGAAGCCAATTGCAGAATATCATGATGAGTTCTCCAGCGCCTTGCACCGCTATTCTCCTGATGATGTTGAACACAGAGAAGAAAAGAAGATAGTGGTTTGGATGAACCAATAAGTACAAGCTTGCCTAGGTATATGGACTACAAGGATATATGTTTTCTGAACTTTACTCAACAAGTCCTGTTGATTGAGCGTAGGAAAAGAGAATTGGAGGAAAGCCGCAAGCGCAAGCTCCGTAGCAGATGAAGCCTTTTTCAAGTGCTCCAAGACCAAGGGATGATGATGCCGGCAGTACCACCTCGATGTTTCCCCCCACAATGCCAAGGGGCCGCTCCAATGCCACAGAGACAATAGTACCATGTGGAAATCAGTATCCAGCAAGTAATTTTTTGAAGGAATGTTATCATTGCAGGCTGTGGGACACATCCGTCCAAACTGCCCCTGGAGAAACTTTCCGACAGATGTTGCACAAGTCCGAGCAAAGAGCCCAGAGTGCATTGCCCATGCCACGTGCCGTTGTGCCACAGAATCAGAACGTGGCAGAAATGGAACTTGGAGTCCCAACCAGTGGAGGAGTAATGCAAACCGTGGATGGACAATTTGGAGCTGTCTGCAATATGAGGATGACCTAACCCTGGAGCTATTCAGGAAGGTCAATTCATATTTCAGCTAAGGATGCCACTGAGCTACAGGACATTATGCTTGGTATGTTTCTTGTTAACTCAGAGCCTGCTTTGATTTTTATCGATCTAGGTGCTACAACATTCCTTTATTTCTTGGTTTGGTTAAGAAGCTGGTTTGAGCCTAGTAGCTTTAAATAATAACCATGTGATCCATGCCCCTGATTAGACCTTTGAAATCCCAGTTTAAGTGCCCTAATATAGAAATTCAGATAGAAGGAGTTATCTTTTTAGCAGACCTTATGCTACTGGAATGCAAGGATTGGATGTATATTGGGAATGGATTGGTTGCATAAGTATAAGGGAAAATGGATTGTGAGAATAAAGATCATCAGTTTGATCAATATTGCATGGGAAGAAAGTAGAGTTCAGAGCCAAGAGACTCTTGTTGCCACCATTGCCACAGTCACTAAACACCATGGTTCAGAGTGAGAAAAGTACCAGTAGTTAATGAGTTTCCAGATGTATTTCCAACAGAGTTGAGTGCCGATGAATAACCACCTGAAAGAGAAGTAGAGTTCTCCATCAAGCTGAAGCCAGGAACCAAACCTATTGCAAAGACAATGTACCGTTTATGCTGCATCCGAGTTAAAGGAGTTGAAGAAGCAGATTGATGAGCTGGAAGGGGAAAGTTTCATAAGACCAAGTGTGTCAGAATGGGCTGCCCTCAGTGCTATTTTGCCAAGAAGAAAAGATGTACATTGAGGATGTGTGTGGATTATCGAGCACTTAATGAAGCAACTATCAAGAAAAACAAGTATCCACTGCCCAAAGAATGATGATTTGCTTGATCAACTAAAGGGAGCTAAGGTGTTTTCGAAGATTGATTACTGATCAGGATACCATCAAGTTGAGAGTTAGAGAAAGAGGACATACCGAAGACTGCATTATTACCGGATATGGGTTATATATGAGCTTTACTCAGTGATGCCATTTGGAGAAAACCAATGCACCTGCAGCTTTTCAGGGAATTGATGAACAAGACCTATATGGATTATCTGATAAGTTTGTGTAGTCTTATAGATGATGTCCTTATACATATTCATCAAGTGAAGAAGAACATGAAGAACATTTGAGGCTAGTTTTAGAAGATTAAGAGAAACAAAAGCTGTATAGCCAAGTTCTCTAAAGTGCGAGTTCTGGATGACGAAGGAAGTACAATTTCTGGGCCATATCATCACTGTCGAAGGAGTGAAAGTGGACCCTTGAGAGAAAAAAAAGCGCAAAGTAAGGCTGTATCAGAAATACGGAACAACCGCAACAGTGAAGGATATCCGGAGTTTCTTGGAATACAGCAGATATATATCGGCCGCTTCATCGAAGGTTTTCTAAGATAGCAAGACCTCTCACTAACCTCTTGTAGAAGAAAGAATGCCATTTGAATGGACAGATAAATGTGAGAAGAGTTTCTAGAACTTAAAACAAGGCTAAACACCGCACCAGTGTTAGCTTTGCCTAACAATAAGAAAAATTTTCAAGCGTATATTGTGATGCTTAGTCGTCAAGAAATGGTTTGTTTTTAAATGCAAGAAGGAAGAGTCGAGTGGTAGCCGATGCCTCTCGTCAACTACGACCACATGAAGCAGAGAATTATCCGACACATGATCTTGAGTATAGCAGTAGTTGTGCATGCACTGAAGATTTGGAGACACTATTTAATTGGAAACAAGTGTGAAATGTTCACAGATCATAAGAGTTTGAAGTATATATTCACTCAACCTGATTTGAACTTAAGGCAGCGAAGATGGTTAGAGTTGATAAAGGACTACGACTTGGAATATTCAGTATCATCCAGAAAGCAAATGTGGTAGCTGATGCCTTAAGTCGAAAGGCATATTGCAGTAATGCAATGGTCCAAGAGTGCTCAGAGCCATTACTGAAGGAGAATCTGCAGTTGAACTTAGAGTTTATTGATCAATCCAGTATTTGTACTATGGAAGTGAAGCCGACTTTAGAAGATGAGATAAAGAAGGCACAACAGGAAGATCCACAAATCCATAAGATTAAGAAAGATCTTCAGGAAAAAGGGCACCAGGTTTTACGGAAGATAGTAATGGAGTTTTGAAATTCCAAGGAAGGATATGTGTCCCTAATAAGAAGAAATCAAGATCTAATACTACAGGAAGCACATGATTCATTGTTTTCAATTCATCCTGGAAGCACAAAGATGTATCAAGATCTGAAGAAAACCTTCTCGTGGACTAATATGAAGCGAGAGATTGCAGAACATGTGAACCTGTGTGAAGTGTGTCAGAAGGTTAAGGCTGATCATCAGCGACCTGCAAGGATTAATGCAACCATTACCTGTCCTAAATGGAACGGGATGAAATAGGAATGGATTTTATAACAAGGTTGCCGAAGACTAAAAATGGCTATGATGCTATTTGGCTTATAGTTGACAGATTAACTAAGTGGCACATTTCTTACCAGTTAAGCAACTTATGGAGGAGATAAATTGGCTGAATTGTATTTGACAAGAATTGTTATCTTGCATGGAGTCCCAAAGAGAATAGTATCTGATAGAGGATCACAGTTTGTATCAAGATTTCTGGAAGACCTTTCAAGAGTTGATGGGTACAAAAATTTAGGTTCAGTTCAGCATATCACCACAAACTAGAGGACAAACAGAGCGAGTGAATCAAATATTAGAAGATATGTTAAGGGCATGTGCTTTGGTCTATGGATCAACTTGGATATTTGTTTACCATTTGCGCAGTTTTCATATAATAACAGCTATCAATCCAGCTTAGAAATGTCACCATTTGAAGCTCTGTATGGTAGAAGATGTAGAACTCCGCTTAATTGGATAGAAACTGGAGCAAGGTCAGTTGATTAGGGCCACAACTTGCACATGACGCTGAAGCTCATGTCAGAATTATCAGGCGAGAAACTTAAAGCTGTGCAAAACCAGACAGAAGAGTTACAGTGACAATCGAAGAAGAACTTGAGTTTTAAAACTGGAGACTTTGTTTATTTAAAAGTGAGTCCTGCTTAAAGAAGTACAAAGATTTCAGATGAAAGGAAAGTTAGCTCCTCGGTACATTGGACCATATCAGATCTTGAAGAGAAGAGGCGAAGTAATCATATCAACTGCAATTGCCTAAGGAATTAACTGGAGTTCATCCTTGTTTTTCAAGTGCTTGCGGAAATCAATAGAAAACAGGTACCATTGCAAAGTGTCACACTCCAACCAGACTTGACTTATGAGGAAGAACCTGAGAGAATTCTCGAGACGACTGAACGGAGGTTACAGAAATAGAAGTATATAAGTTCTGCCGGTACAGTGGAAAAATCATACAGAGGATGAAGCGACTTGGAAAGAAAAATTTGAACTGGAAAAGGAGTACCCGCACCTGTTTCAACAAGTTTGATGAATCTCGGGGACGAGATTTATTTAAGGGATAGGTCTGTAACAGCTCTAAAATCACTAAATTTTTAAAACGTTTTTATTTTTGTGTATTTTCAAAAAATCCACGTCAAGTTTATCGTTTCGTTCAATTTTAAAAATGTCGTTCTTCGTTCGTCGTAATTGCTTCTTCGTTCTCTTTTCTTTTTATTTTCTATTTTCTATAGAAGTGCATTTCATCAATCCCATTCCTAAATCTCTCGTGGACGAGTCTGCGTCGTTCTCAGGTCATCGGCCCATTTTTCTTCCGCTTGTCGTCGATCCGTTTTCTCCTCGGCCCAGTTTACTTTTCTTTTCCTTTTATCCCTTTCTTTCCTTTTCTGGCCCAGGCTGGCCCAGCCCAGACCGGCCATCATTGACTCCCCTCAGTCCCCTGATCTTCTAAACCGCCTCTATTCCTTGTCTCTTCTGGTTCTCGATCAAGCAAAGCAGACATCGATCCTTCCAGCATTGCTTACCTAATGCGTCACCTTTCAGCACACGCGTCGTACGCTCGTGGGTCAGTAGAACTAGCACAGCAGATCACCACCGCAACCACTGCCTCCGATGGTGTCCTCTCGAGTCAATCCCCGCTCAGTGAAGCATGCCGCCGCTCTTTGTCTCCCTTTCTATCTCCCTCTTCGTCGTATCTCCGTCGGTGCCGCCAACACAAAACAGAGCTGCCTCCATTCCTCTTCCATCTCGTCAAAGCACGCCCCCTTAAGACATTCGAGCCGCCGTTCGCCGTCGCCCAGAGCAAGAACGGCGAAGCCCTAGCTTTTGCGCCGCCGCCGCCTCGATCCCCAAATCCATCGCCATCGTCGTCTTAACTCTCCGACAAAATTGAGGCGTGATCATCGTCTTCTCTCCGCCACCGAGCCTCCCATCTTTTCCCCTCTCTTCCACTGCCGCTCCACCCCCGGAACCTCCTCGCCGGCGCCGCCAAACGCCGTGCCGCGGCCTTGCTCTAGCGCGCCGCCCTCGCTCAATCCCCAGCCCATCCATAGCCATATCTCGCCTCCCCTTGCCGCCCTGAAAGCTCTCCAGCCACCGCGCCCGCCGCCATCTCACGGAGCCGCCGCCGTACCGCCAGACGCCGACCTACTGCTCGCACGCCGCCCGCTCCTCACCGCCAGGTCCTTCCACCATTGCCAACTTCTGGGAATGGAAGTCGCCCCAGATCCTCTAGAGCCGGAACGGTTCCCACTTCGTCGCGGGAACCTGACCTCCTCCGCCGCCGGCAACTCGAACCACCGGCCGCCCCTGTACTAGAGAGAGACGAGAAAGGAAAAAATCCTATTTCTTCTATTGAAAATAATTCTGAAAAGCCTATTCACTGTTTCAGATGGTTTATTACTCTTTTGACCTCAAAACTCAAATACAGAGACCTATTCCTGACTCCTTGAATTATTCCAATCCGCGCCTATCTGCGTCAGTTCGTTGTCGCAATCCGAGCATCCTGACGAAACCCTAATTTTGGACTTAGGGTTTTCGCTCGACGCGACTTCAGAAAATTCCTAAATTTCTTCCATAATCCTTTCTTTTAATATCCTGTGCACTTTCTAAAATTCCTTAGCATTTTATTGGAGTTATTCGCTTATTTATTTTATTGTGTATCGATAGATTCCGCCGTAGCAGATCCAATCGAGGAATCCGAGTCCGCAGCTGACGCATACGCCTATGCAGTTATAGGAAGAGACGTATTGGTACAACTACGCCGATCCGAAGGCAAGTCATGCACCCTTTGAATATAATTGAACCCAATCTAGAGTTAGTCATATTTTGGTAGAGTACTACCATTGAAGTGCTACTTAAATAGAATGCATGGGTTAATTTTCTAAAGTATTTCGAAATAGATAACACCCTTTTATTTGATATTGTTTATAAATATAATACCATGCCTTGAGTTGAGCCTAATATATACCTTTAATAACTCTAGATTAATCTGTTTATTATAACATCCTTGAAACTGTTGAATATATGGAAATAGTTTTGGAGGTATATGATATATTTAAAGGTTTAAGGACATAAACCTACTTGTGTCAGCTATAAGTGACATAGTTAGCGCCCATCCACACGATCAGAGGTATTCGGACCCACAATGTGGTACTGCTTCCAGTGAATTGAACTTCTGCAGCCATTCAGTGTATTGGTATTTAGGCTTTAATGTGTAATGGCCACTGAGTGAGCGTGAAGATGCTTTAATATGAGTGTGGGAGCTGGTGCTGGTTACCCTTTGCGCGTCTTGAGGACTGCAGTGTTCTCCTAGTCGTGCAATAGTGGGATGGACGAGTCGTCGGGTTGCGTGCAGCTGAGCGTGCACACCCTCGCGGGAGGCCAAGTTGCCCGTGAGGCCAATAGGACTACATGTCCTATAACTGCTGGCAAAACAGAGAGGAGCCTGGGGCAGTACTACCACCACTATTGTTTATCTTTACCTGGCTAGCTGTGAGGTTATTCGTGCGGTAATCCTGGGTAGGACGCTGCCGATGTCGCTTTGGTATATCGAAATACGCCGTGCTTTTCCCAGTTAATGGAGATATTGTCTATGGGTGAACCTAAGAGTAATGGTATTAAATTAGAATTGTATAATGGTTAAATTTGATAGAATGACGACATGTAATTATTTAAAAACCCGGTTTGAAAACTAAATATTGTTTATAAATTGGGATGTTTGTAACGGGATTGTAACGGTTTAGAGATTAAAACCAGTTCCCTCCTTCGTTGCTATATCCTGCTACATCATATATTTCCCCTGCATGAGCCTTGCAGAAAGTACTTGTTGGTGTACTTAGTCTTGAACATTAATTTTGGGGCTCCAGCCAGTTCGGGAGGAAGTTGGAGGTGAAATAGTCGAGGAAGCTGTTGATCCGCGAATGGATTGGGACGAAGAGAAGACTTTCAGTTCATAGTCGACTGCTACACTTAGGTCGTTACCGTGCGGGATTGCAGAGCTTGCGTCTTTGGTTGTAGGTACGGCCCATCAGGCCGTTGTTGTACTTCAATGGTGCAATGTGTTGAGTCTATGGGTTCTACTAGAACGTTGTACCGAATTATGTATAATTAAATCGAAGTCTTTTTTGTATCATTCATGCGTAACTGAATTCAACTGACGGCAGCTTACGTGTATTGGGGACGTTTATCGACCCCCTCCGAAAACGGTCCCACACGTAAACCCTTAAACTAAACCTAATTAGTAGTGATGCCAATCTGTTCCAAACTGCTTTAGCTCCGCAATTTTACTTTTTCAGTGACCTTGCATTGGAAGAAACTTTTGGTTGGCACCGTCATGTTACTTTGGCAGTCTAGCGTCTCGGTTCCCTCTAGCAGTTTTATTGAGTTCTTATTCATGGTTGGTTGCGTCTCAACTGGTAGCAGCTTTGCGCCTACTGTGTCTTAGAGTAGGACACGATTTTGGCCATGGAGGATTCAATTATTGACCAGAACAAGCATTCAGTCTGTGTAGAGAAAAAAAAGAAAAAAAAAGAGAAAAGAAAGAAAAAGTCGTAAACTATATGCAGTACGAACCGTTCGAATTGACGGCGCCGATTCTTGAATCCGTTGGAAACGGAAACGAAGAGATAGAAGCCGAAAAAAACCCAAACCCTAAATTCCAGCAGCTTAGATCATCTGTTCGAACCAGATCTAACCTCGCAATTTATTCTTTTCAGTACATCTGCATTGTTGAACCTATCGTTTTGCATTGTTGTGTCCCTTTGCTGCCGTCTATAGCATCTAGTTCCTCTATTTAGTTTCGAGTTCTGTTCAACATTTTGGTACTTCACCGGGTAGTTGCCTTTGGCCCTAGTGGATCTCATGAGACAAAAAACATAGACACCGAATTTGTGGCCAAGGTGGTTCATATTCAACCAGAAACAAGTGTTGTGATGTGGTGAAAAAAAAGAAAAAAAAGACAAAGTGTAACCTTATTGCATAGACCTCCGACTACAAGGCGATTCTTGAATCCGTTGGAAAGGAACAAGAAAAGAACTACGAGCGAAACCCTAACCCTACATTACAGTTTAAGATCAATCGTGTCCAAACTAGTCTTTGCCTCGCAATTTTTCTTTTTCCTTACATTGCATGTTGAACTCTTACGAGTTTAGCTCTGTCCTTTGGGCTTACATCCAGTTCCTCTAGAGTTCGAAGTTGTTCACGTTTTGTCTCACCATATGCTTTGCCCAAGTGATCTAGAAGGACATTGAATTATCAGCAAGGAGTTTCGTATCAAACCAGGAAAGCGTCGTTGGTGTGAAAAAAGAAGAGGAAAAAAAAAAAAGAGAGAAAAGTGAAACTTGCATACGACCTCCATTGAGGCTATTCTTGATCCGTTGGAAAGGAAACGAGACAGATTAGCACAAAAACCCTAATCCCTAAACCAAAATCCTAATATAGTAGTAATCTGTCCGAACCAGTCTACAATAGCCTCGCAAATTTTTCTTCCGTCATTGCCATTGGAACTTTGTGCTCTCGACCTTTCTGTCTTACATCTATATCCGCTAGAAAGTTTCGAGTTTTTCATGTTTGGTCTCACCAAACGGCTTGGCCCTGTGCCTGGAGAATAGGGACACGATTTCGGCCATGGCTTTCTTTATTTTGAACCAAAAACTCGTCTGGTGAGAAAACAGAAAGAAAAAAAGAAAAAAAGAGAGAAAAAGTTAATTTGCATACGACACCGATGATCATTCTTTATGTTGGAAAGAAACAAGAAGATAGAGCAAAAACCCTAAACCCTAACCCTAAACCCAATTAGCAGTACATTCAATCTATCGAAACTAGTCTAGCCTGCATTTCTTCAGTACATCACTGTTGAACTTCGTTGCATTTGGTCCTTCTCTCTTAGCATCTAGTTCCTCTAGAGTTTCGAGTTCTGTTCATGTTGTCTCACCTAGCACGCGTCCCTATGTCTCTTAGACACATTTAATACCAAGGAGGTTCATATTTAACCAAGAAACATGGGTGTGAAAAAAAAAACAGAAAAAGGAACTTTTGCATATGACCTCTATTGAGCATTCTGATGCGTTGGAACAGGAAACAAGAAGATAGAGAAACCTTAAACCGCAAACCAAAACCCTATTAGCAGAATCAACGTCCAAAAACAGGCTTAGCTCGTAATTTTCTTCAATAATTCAGTTAACTTTCTGTTGCATCTGTGTCCTTGCTGTTCTAGCGCTCCAGTTCCTCTAGAGTTTCAAGTTCGTCACGTTTTCTCCCACCGGAGCTTCCTAGTGTCTCAGAGTAGATAGGACATGATTTCAGCCAAGAGATTCGTATCAAACTAGCAAAGCGTCGTGTGGTGAAAAAAAGAAAGAAACAAAAAAAAAAAGAGAAAAAAAGTGTAACTTTGCTAACCTCCAGATGAGGCTATCGATTCGTTGAAGTAAAAACGGAAGATGCCCAAAAACCCAAAACCCTAAAACCAAAACTCTAATTAGCAGTATAGGTAATCTATCTAACCAGTCTTAGCCTCTAATTTTTCTTTCTAACATGGCATTGATAACTTCGGAGCACTCGTTCCTTGCTGTTCTTAGCCTATTCCTCAGAGTTCGAGTCTGTTCACGTTTGTTTCACCATAGTAGCTTTCCCGATTTCTTGGAGCGACACGAATTTCACCAAGGAGTTTCGATTATTCGACCAGGAAAGCTCTGTGTTGAAAAAAAAGAAAGAAAACAAACAAAAAATATAGAAGAAAAAAGTGTAACTTTTATATACGACTTACCGATTGAAGCCGATTTTTCATCCCGTGGAAGAAACGAGAAGATAGAGTGGAAAACCCTAAAGCCTAAATCCTAAAACCCTAACCCCTTACACAAGTAGCAGTTGCCGTCAATCTATCCGAACCAGTCTTAGCCTCGCAATTTTTCTTTTCATAATTGCATGTACAACATCGGTTGCATGTCGTGTCCTTTGCTGTTTAGCGTCTAGTTCCTGTACAGTTCGAGTTCTGTTCAGTTTTTCTCAACCTAGCGGCTTTGCCTAGTGTCTCGGAGCTTATGACACATTTCCAAGTGGTTTTATGCATCTAGAAAGAAAGCGTCGAGTGTGTGAAAAAAGAAAGAAAAAAAAAGAAAACAAAGAGCAAAAAGTTGTAACTTGCATACACCTGGACATTGAGGCGATCTTGATTGTTGAAAGAACAAAAAAGAGCAAAAACCCTAAGATCCTCGAAAAGCCTAAAACACTAATAGCAGTAGATCAATCTATCCACTGTGTCAGCATCGCAAATTTCTTCTTACCATTGCATTGAGTGAACATTAGTTGTGCACGTGTTTTTGCAGGTCCTTAGCACTATCATCCAAAGTTTTGATATGTTCACTTCGTCTCACCTAGTAGCTTTGCCCTAGTTCTAGAAGACACGATTTTGGCCTAGGAGTTTTTGATTTCAACAGAAAGATCATGTTCAGTGCAAAACAAAGGAAAAAAAAGAGAAAAAAGTCTAACAACATACCGACCTCCGATGAGCGATTCTATTCTTGGAAAGAAAAACAGAAGATAGAGCGAAATAACCCAAAACCCAAACACTAACTATTAGAGAGCAATCTGTCCGAACTAGTCTTAGCCTCGCAATTTTCTTTTAGTACATTGATTGTAAACTTCCATTGCATCTCGTTCCTTGCTGTTCTTAGACTACGTTCCTCTATAAGTTCGAGTTCTGTTCACTTTCGGTTCTCACCAGCGCTTTCCCCTAGTGGTCTCGAGAAGACACGATTTTCCAAGAGAGTTTTGTAAATTCAACTAGGAAAGCTCATAGTGTGAAAAAAAGACAAGAAAAAAAGAAAAAATTACAGAAAAAAGCGTAATTTGCAAACCTCGTTTGAGCGATTCTTATCCGTTTTGAAAGGAAATGAGAAATAGAGTGAAAACCCAAAAACCCTAAAACCTAATCCTAATTAGCAGGTTAATCAAATCCTTCAACCAGTCCTAGCCTCCAATTTCTCTTTATACATGCCAGTGTGAACTTCGTGCATCACTGTGTCCTTTGCTGTCTTACGCTTTTCTCTAGATTTCGAGTTCTGTCAAGTCTTGGTCTCACCGACGCTTGCCCTATCTCTTGGAGTAGACACGATTCAGCATGAGTTCGAATTCACCAAGAAACCAGCATAGTGTGTGTGAAAAAAAAATGGAAAAAAAAGAAAAAAAGAGAGAAAAAGTGTAACTTTTATATACGACCTCCGATGAGCGATTCTTTGATCCGTTGAAAGAAAATGGAAGATAGAGCGAAAACCCTACCCCTAAACCAAAACACTAATAGCATAGATCAAATTGTCATGACCATCTTACCTCACTATTTTCTTTTAGAACATTCATTGTTAACTTTCTCTCGTTGTTCATTGCTCCTCTAGCATCTTAGTTCGCTAGAGTTCTGATGCGTTCACGTTATGTCCACCGCGCGGCTTTCCTAGTGGTCTCGAGTAGAATACAATTTGGCCAAGGAGTTTGTATTCAACCAAAAAGCGTGGTGTGTGTGAAAAAAAGAAGGAAAAAAAAAAAGAGAAAAAAGTGTAACATTTTCAATATGACCCTCCGATTGAGGCAATTCTTGATCCGTTGGAAAGAAAACGAGAAAATAGAGGGAAAACCCTAAACCCTAAACACTAATTAGCATTAGATCAATCTGTTCGAACCAGTCTTAGCCTCACAAGTTTTCTTTCCAATACATTGCATTGTTGAACCATCGGTTGCATCGTCATGTCCATTGCTGGTCTTAACGTCTAGTTCGCCTAGAGTTTTGAGTTCTGTTCACGTTTTGGTCTCACCGTGGCGGCTTTGCCCTAGTGGTCTCGGAGTAGGACATGATTTCGGCCAAGGAGGTTCATATTCAACCAGGAAAGCGTCGTGTATGAAAAAAAAAAAAGAGAAAATAGAGAAAAATGTGTAACTTTGCATACAACCTCCGATGAGGCGATCTTGATTCTTGATCCGTTTGAAATGAAAGGAGATGATAGAGCGAAAGCCCTACGCCCAAAACCCTAAACCCTAAACACAAATTAGCAGTAGATCAATTGTCCGAACCAGTCGTAGCGTCGCAATTTTCTTTTCATTACATTGCTTTTGTTGAAACTTTCGTTGCATCATCGTCTCCTTTGCTGGTCTTAGCGACTAGTTTCCTCTACTTTTTGACGTTCAACACGCCAAATTGAGTTTTCTCATCCAGGTGAATGTTCACGTCCTTATTGTTTTGGTCACACCGTAGTGGCTTTGCTCGAGTGGTATCGGAGTAGGACACGATTTCAGCTCAAGGAGTTTCGTATTCAACCTGGAAACCGTTGTGTGTGTGGAAAAAAGAAAGAAAAAAAGGAAAAAGTGAGAAAAAGTGTAACTTTTGCATACGACCTCCGACTGAGGCAATTCTTGATCCGTTGGAAAGGAAACGAGAAGATAGAGCGAAACCCTAAACCGTAAACCCAAATTAGCAGTGGATCAATCTGTCCGAACCAGTTGTAGCCTCACAATTTTTGTTTTCAGTACATTACATTGTTGATCTTTCGGTTGCATCATCATGTCCTTTGCTGGTCTTAGCATCTTGTTCCTCTAGAGTTTCGAGTTCTGTTCATGTTATGGTGTCACCGTAGCGGCTTTGTCCTGGTGGTCTCGGAGTGGAATACGATTTCGGCCAAGGAGGTTTCGTATTCAACCAAGAAAGCGTCATGTGTGTGAAAAAAACAAAGAAAAAAGAAAAATGAGAAAAAAGTGTAACTTTTCAATATGACCTCCGATTGAGGCAATTCTTGATCCGTTGGAAAGGAAACGAGAAAATAGAGCGAAAACCCTAAAGCCTAAACACTAATTAGCATTAGATCAATCTGTCCGAACCAGTCTTAGCCTCACAATTTTTCTTTTCAATACATTGCATTGTTGAACCTTCGGTTGCATCGTCATGTCCATTGCTGGTCTTAACGTCTAGTTCGCCTAGAGTTTTGAGTTCTGTTCACGTTTTGGTCTCACCAGGGCGGCTTTGCCCTAGTAGTCTCGGAGTAGGACACGATTTCAGCCAAGGAGGTTTCGTATTCAACCAGGAAAGCGTCGTGTGTGTGAAAAAATAGAAAAAAAGAAAAATAGAGAGAAAAAAGTGTAACTATTGGATACGACCTCCGATTGAGGCGATTCTTGATATGTTGGAAAGTAAACGAGAAGATAGAGCGAAAACCCTAAACCCTAAACCCACATTAGCAGTAGATCGATTTGTCCGAACCAGTCTTAACCTCGCAATTTTTCTTTTTAGCACATTGCATTGTTGAACTTTCGGTTGCATCGCCATGTCCTTTGCTAGTCTTAGCATCTTGTTCCTCTAGAGTTTTGAGTTCTATTCACGTTTTGGTCCCACCGTAGCGACTTTGCCCTAGTGGTCTCGGAGTAGGACAAGAGTTGGGCTAAGGAGGTTTCTTATTCAACAAGGAAAGCATTGTGTGTGTGAAAAAAATAAAAGAAAAAAGAAAAAAAGAGTAAAACAAATAAAAGAAAAATGAAAAAAAAGAGTGAAAAAAGTGTAACTTCTGCATACGACCTCCGATTGAGGCGATTCTTGGTCTGTTGGAAAGGAAACGAGAAGATCGAGCGAAAACCCTAAACCCTAAACACTAATTAGCAATAGATCAATCTGTCTGAACCAGTTGTAGCCTCGTAATTTTTGATTTCTGTACATTACATTGTTGAACATTCGGTTGCATCGTCATGTCCTTTGCTGGTCTTAGCGTCCAGTTTCTCTAGAGTTTTGAGTTCTGTTCACGTTTTGGTCTTACCGTGGCGGATATGCCCTAGTGGTCTCGGAGTAGGACACGATTTCAGCCAAGGAGGTTTCGTATTCGACCAGGAAAGCGTCGTGTGTATGAATAAAAAAGAAAGAAAAAAAAGAAAGAAAATAGAGAAAAAACTGTAACTCCGATTAAGGCGATTCTTGATCCGTTTGAAAGGAAACTAGATGATAGAGCGAAAACCCTAAGCCCAAAACCCTAAACCCTAAACACAAATTAGCAGTAGATCAATCTGTCCGAACCAGTCATAGCCTCGCAATTTTTCTTTTCAGTACATTGCTTTGTTCAACTTTCGGTTGCATCCTCGTCTCCTTTGGTGGTCTTAGCGACCAGTTCCTCTAGAGTTTTGAGTCCTATTCACGTTTTGGTCTCACCGTAGTGGCTTTGCCCAAGTGGTATCAGAGTACGACACGATTTCAGTCAAGGAGGTTTCGTATTCAACCTAGAAAGCGTTGTGTGTGTGGAAAAAAGAAAGAAAAAAGAAAAAAGAGAAAAAAGTGTAACTTTTGCATACGACCTCCGATTGAGGCGATTCTTGATATGTTGGAAAGGAAACAAGAAGATAGAGCGAAAACCCTAAACCGTAAACCCTAATTAGCAGTAGATCAATCTGTCCAAACTAGTCGTAGCCTCGCAATTTTTGTTTTCAGTACATTACATTGTTGAACTTTCGGTTGCATCGTCATGTCCTTTGCTAGTCGTAGCTTCTAGTTTCTCTAGAGTTTCGAGTTCTGTTCACGTTTTGGTCTTACCATAGCGGCTTTGCCCTAGTGGTCTCGGAGTAGGACACGATTTCGACCAAGGAGGTTTCGTATTCAACCAGGAAAGTGTCGTGTGTATGAAAAAAAAGACAGAAGAAAATAGAGAAAAAAGTGTAACTTTTGGATACAACCTCCGATTGAGGTGATTCTTGATCCGTTTGAAAAGAAAGGAGATGATAGAGCAAAAGCCCTACGCCCAAACCCCTAAACCCCAAACACAAATTAGTAGTAGATCAATCTATCCAAACCAGTCGTAGCCTCACAATTTTTCTTTTCATTACATTGCTTTGTTGAACTTTCGGTTGCATCGTCGTCTCCTTTGCTGGTCTTAGCGACTAGTTCCTCTAGAGTTTTGAGTCTTGTTCACGTTTTGGTCTCACCGTAGTGGCTTTGCCCGAGTGGTATCAGAGTAGGACACGATTTTGGTCAAGGAGGTTTCGTATTCAACCTGGAAACCGTCGTGTGTGGGGAAAAAAGAAAGAAAAAAAGAAAAAAGAGAGAAAAAAGTGTAACTTTTGCATATGACCTCTGATTGAGGCGATTCTTGATGCGTTGGAAAGGAAACGAGAAGATAGAGCGAAACCCTAAACTGTAAACCCTAATTAGCAGTACATCAATCTGTCCGAACTAGTTGTAGCCTCACAATTTTTGTTTTCTGTACATTACATTGTTGAACTTTCGATTGCATCGTCATGTCCTTTGCTGGTCTTAGCATCTAGTTCCTCTAGTGTTTCGAGTTTTGTTCACGTTTTGGTCTCACCGTAGTGGCTTTGCCCTAGTGGTCTCAGAGAAGGACATGATTTCGGCCAAGGAGGTTTCGTATTCAACCAGGAAAGCGTCATCTGTATGAAAAAAAGAAAGAAAAAAAAAGAGAGTACAAAGTGTAACTTCTGCATACGACCTCCGATTAAGGCGATTATTGATCCGTTGGAAAGGAAACGAGAAGATCGAGCGGAAACCCTAAACCCGAAACCCTAATTAGCAGTAGATCAATTTGTCCGAACTAGTCGTAGCCTCGTAATTTTTGTTTTCAGTACATTGCATTGTTGAACTTTCGGTTACATTGTTATGTCCTTCGCTGGTCTTAGTGTCTAGTTCCTCTAGAGTTTTGCGTTCTGTTCACGTTTTGGTCTCACCGTAGCGGCTTTGCCCTACTGGTCTTGGAGTAGGCCACGATTTTGGCCAAGGAGGTTTCGTATTCATCCAGGAAAGCATCATGTGTATAAAAAAAAGAAAAAAAACAGAGAAAAAAGTGTAAGTTTTGCATACGACCTCCGATAGAGGCGATTCTTGATTCGTTCGAAAGGAAACAAGAAAATAGAGCGAAAACACTAAACCCTAAACCCTAAAACCTAATTAGCAATAGATCAATCTATCCGAACCAGTTTGATGG
Organism: Oryza meyeriana var. granulata; assembly: GCA_003991445.1. Classification (NCBI taxonomy): domain Eukaryota; kingdom Viridiplantae; phylum Streptophyta; class Magnoliopsida; order Poales; family Poaceae; genus Oryza; species Oryza meyeriana. The sequence goes on along the minus strand of RYFJ01004059.1, from coordinate 30,067 downwards.
CAACGGGGTGCCCGATCTTCCGTTAGGTAACGATAGCTCTTGATTTGGTGGAGAATTGACACTCACGATCCGGCTTCTGATAACCAAGACCCGAACCGTGCAATCGCAGTACCACGTCTCCTATTGTTATCAACCATGCGCTGCCCGGTTGACCTCACCACGAAGGCTAATCACTACATGCAAATCGAAGAACACAAGCAAGAACAAGGAAGATTGCAACTTAACTTGCAGATGAATGATTATACTCTCGAAGTTGATGTCTCACAAACCGATAAACGGCGAAACTGTTCAAAGACAGATTAATCTAAGCAAAACCCGGCTCTAAACAACAATGGCTACTATATATATATGAGTTGGGACGTTCTAGGATTAACCCTAGGGCGCGCACCGCTTGGGCTTAGCCCACGACACAACTACAAGGCCCAAGGCCCAAAACAAACTCAGACTGGAAGAGGTACGTGTATTTTTTTGATGATTCCAGACAGCTTAAGAGTAATTTTGATGTGGGACCAAAACCATCTGAAAGTAGACTCCATAAGCTTTCCAACAAGTACTTATGGACCCCGAGAGTCCTTCTGGATCAGCGGCTAGGTCCGTTTGAAGTTGATGTTGTTAGGAGGCCCGAATCCGAATCCATAACGTGCAGAACTTCATCTCTTGCCTTCTATGGACCTGTTAACGCCAAAATTTGGTAAGGCCCTGTATCAGATTCGGTCAAAGGAGAGATTGCAGTCAACTGACGGAGAAGAGACCGGAATCAGGAAAGAGCCGTGAAGACCGTTGCTTGGCAGTTATTTACTATACCTATTAATTAGGCAGGTGTTTATCTTTAGGAAACCTGACCTCATGTCCGGTCAGGATTAGTTAGCGTTTTTCTGTTATGGATAGGAAATCATATATCGTGTCCTATAAGGACTCATGTAACTCGGGGTATATATACGTATGCCCGGGTAGCTTGTAAATTATCACAAAGATCAATACAAACTTCAGCGCATCGCCACCCCTTCGACGGGATCCTGCTTCTCGAGCTGGGCTGTATCGGTTAGGTCCGAACTCCTGCGAGAGGGTAAGTCTCGTCACCCCGGCTACCTATCGGCTAGGACTTCCTCGGTTAGGTCCGATATTCTAGTCGGTTTAAGGTAGTCGGCTTACCACGATATATTTACTTTATCTATGGCTGCATCAGTTCAGTTTGACCTCATAGATTGATTAGGTATATCACATCACGCGTGCGTAGATCGTATCGGCTCACTAGGAGCGGTTTATCATCAGTTTGTGCTGCATCGGTTAGGTCCGACCTACTAAACTGCTAGCGATAAACCAATCCTGCTAAATCGATGCTTTATGCGCAGGCGTCTTATCAGGGTGTATAGCCGATAAGTTATCTTCATCACGATCGCATTATATCTATCGGCCTATTGAGGTATCGTTATCATCATTGGTCTGTGCTGCAACGGTTGGGTCCGATCTACTAGACTGATGATAATAGCTTTACTCTTAATGAGCCGATGGGTGTTATGCGACGTTGTTATCGGAGTGCTTAGCCGATAAGTTATCTGCTGAAGCCGACTATATTTACTTACTGTCATATTTTATAATTATTCTGCTCAATAGTCGGCTGGTTCATCAATCATCTATTATTTATATTATTGCATGATTTATCATGTATTCTTGCATGTATTATTATCCTGATCGGCTAAGGGCTAGCCGATTGGTTCATACTGCCGATCCGAGTACAAGTGCAAGCAGGTTCCCGGGCACGACCCCAGGCGAGGGCCCGGGCGCGAGCTTAGGTAAGGGCCCGGGCACAGGCCCGGACAGTGGATGAAGACCCCGGGAGTCGATATAAGCAAGGGCCCGGGCACGGGCAGATTCTCACGGCAATACCAGTAACACTAAACTATGATCGGCTAGAATTCATCTGATTTATTTACTTATGCGACTATATGTTTCTTTTAACAAGTTTATAGCCGGTTTTTGAGTATCCCTTCGATGATCGGCTAGCACAATATTTTATGTTATCTTTCCTGCCATCATCGGCTTCTGGTCGATGTATAAGTGCTACAGTGCTCATCGGCTATCGGCCGATGAAACGAGTCTAGATCGGCTTCCAGCCGATTGGCTCATTGATTTAACATTTTCCTCCTTGTCAATTACAGGGTCAAATTGACTGGCACGCCTACGAACCTCAACATTTTAGGACCTGCACTGGAGTAAAGCAAATCTCCCAGGCCTTCGCGTGTCACCAAGACGCCGGACCAGGTCCTCGGCGATTTTCGGCGTCAACACGCTTTTGGCACGCCTGGTGGGACACGGAGTTTCAACGAACATAGTTTCAATCAAGATCTCAACATGGCCGGGAAAGAAGTCAAGACATACAACGTGATTCCGGTCACCATGGAGGATCTAACTGAAGAACAAAAACAGCAGGTTGAACAGACTATGACAAATTTCCAGAAGTTGTGTTTAGAATCCTTCAGCATGACAAGGCAAGGGCCGATTCAGAAGTCTCAGTTTCCAAAACCAGTATTGGTAGGAGAATCGAGCCGTACACAGCCCGAGAGTCCACCAATCAAGCCTTTGCAGGAGATGGTCAATGAGGCTGTTCACCATGCGCTTATCAATCAGTTGGGAGTCTTGGTAAACACACTGCATAACCTCATCAAGAAGACTGTCGATGGATCGATTGCCCAAGAACCAACTCGGGGTCCTGTTTTTCTCTTGCCAAAGATGGAGCCGAGTCAAGTTAATTACAACATCAGTAGGGATGTACCAGAACACTTGTTCACACAGAACCAGGCTGGGGGGCAACAGGATATTCCTGCTGGATACCATCGATCTATCTATTATGGGGGATATCAACAGAATTGTCCAGCAGGTGGGGCCGATCCGGGTACTTATCAAAGGGAGTATCACAGACAGAATCGGCAACCAACCCCGCCGATACAGTATCAGCAATATCAACAGGAGAACGCAAGAGAAGAAGACTTGTCGGCACGAGTTGAAGAAATAGTAAGGGAGCAGTTCGGGATCAAGCCCAAGGAACAAGCATTCATGTATCGGCACCCATATCCTGAATGGTTTGACAGGGTTCCGTTACAACACCGGTATAGGGTCCCGGATTTCTCTAAGTTCTCAGGGCAGGACAACACATCCACAGTAGAACATGTCAGCCGATTTCTTGCACAGTGCGGGGAGGCATCGGCTGAAGAAGCTCTGAGGGTTAGGTTTTTCCCCTTATCCTTATCAGGATCGTCTTTTACGTGGTTTTCCTCATTGCCACCGAATTCTGTTCGGGGGTGGGCCGATCTAGAGAAATAGTTTCACAAATATTTCTTCGCTGGAATTCATGAGTTGAGACTGTCAGATTTGACATCGGTGAAGCAATGTCCAGATGAAACAGTGCCGGAATACATTCAGCGATTTCGGGATATCAGGAACCGATGTTATAGCTTGAACCTGAGTGATGGGCATCTGGCTGATCTGGCTTTCCAGGGTCTTTTGGCGCTAATCAAGGAGAGATTTTCTTCACAAGAGTTTGAGTCTTTGGCGCACTTGGTACAGAAGGTATCGGCTCATGAAAGCCGATTTCAAGAGGCAAAAAGGGATAAGTACCAGAAAAGGGTTGCTCAAGTTCAAGTTTATTCATCAAGCTCAGATGGTGAAGAATCCGATGCTGAGGTTGGATTGGCGGAGTGGGCCAGGAACAAGAAATCAGTGTCATGTCCATGGGTCAAGGATATCGGCAAGGAGGAACGGTATGATTTTGACGTTAGTAAGGCCAATAAAATCTTTGACTTGCTGTTACAAGAGAAGCAGATACAGTTGCCGCCAAATCACGTGATTCCATCAGCCGAAGAACTGAAGAAGAAGAAATATTGCAAATGGCACAATGCGATATCACATCACACAAACGAGTGCAAAGTTTTTCGGCAACAAATTCAATCGGCAGTCGAGCAAGGGCGAATCAAGTTTGAAGACAAGAAGCCGATGAAGATTGATGGGCATCCGTTCCCTGTGAATATGGTATACGCAGGATCATCATCAAGAGATCAGGCCGATGAAGCAAGACGTCAAAAGTATAAGTCAAGGATTTCTTCATCGGGCATGATAGAAAAATATTCAAGGTACGAGGAACAGAGGGATGAGCCAGAGATGTATAATCCGCATTGGAACTGCCCGTTCTTCCAATTCTGCTGGGATCGGGGGATGAGATTGCCATCAGTAGAAGATTGTCCCGAGTGCAGCAGCGCAGGGAATCGGCATGATCGCCAGTAGGAGTTTTCACGGGATCGGTCGCTTGGGAAAAGAGCATCGGTTCATAGCCGATTGGGGCCGATCCGTGAAGACCTCCTTGGAGAGGATGAGGAAGAAGAGGAAGTACGTGAAGGACAAGTCCAGAATCCTCAATGGTGCCCTAGTGGGATATTCACGAAGAATCAGAAAAGGAGGGCACAGCGTTTACGACACCGAGAGCAAAAAGAAGAGCAGCGTCAAGATCAAGAAGAGGCCGATCATCGTCACAAGAAAACTAAACAGGTTTGGCGCGTGAAGAAAAACGACGATGAACCTGATCAATCGGCCCTAGCAAATATGGTACTCTTTTTGCCTCGGGAGTATAGAGCACTTTCATCAGATGAAGAAGGCGATGAGGAGATTTTTGCTCAGCTAACGTTACAACCTGATCGAGCTATATTTGACGAACCGGAGGAGTCAGAACATCGGCATCTAAAGCCATTATACATCAAGGGTTACGTGAATGGGAAGCCGATGGCAAAGATGCTGGTTGATGGAGGAGCAGCGGTTAATCTCATGCCTCATGCCACATTCCGAAAATTGGGGAAGACTGCCGAAGATCTGATCAAGACAAATATGGTGCTAAAGGACTTCGGTGGGAATTCATCAGAAGCTAAAGGTGTATTAAACGTGGAGTTGACAGTAGGGAATAAGACGTTACCCACCACGTTTTTTCTCATTGACGGGAAGGGGTCGTATAGTTTGCTTCTCGGCAGGGACTGGATTCACGCAAACTGTTGTGTGCCCTCAACAATGCATCAATGTTTGATACAGTGGCAGGGAGATCAAGTTGAGGTGGTGTTAGCAGATCGGTCGACCAATATTGCCATGACCGATCTACCAGTCTAGGAAGCCGACGGTGTTGACTGCCTGTCCGAAAAAATATGGGAAGGAGATTACCTTAAAGTCACCAGCCAAGGGATACAGCCGATTCAGCAAGTCGGCTCTGAGTTGTTGCTCTGATGGGCTCCATTGAAGACTTCGAGGGGAAACTGGGGCAAGGGTTTACGTCGGCCGATGATTTGGAGGAGATCGATATAGGACCAGGAGATAGACCAAGGCCGACGTACATCAGTAAAAGGTTAAGTCCTGAACTTCGAGAAGAATTGATAACATTGTTGAAGGAGTATCGGGATTGTTTCGCCTGGGAGTACCATGAGATGCCAGGATTAAGCCGTTCAATTGTTGAACATCGGCTGCCAATTAAACCAGGATATCGGCCATTCAAGCAGGCTCCAAGGAGATTCAAGGCCGAATTATATGAGCCGATCAAGGCGGAGATCACGAGGTTATATGATGCCAAGTTTATAAGGCCATGCCGATATGCTGAGTGGGTTTCTAATATCGTCCCGGTGGAGAAGAAAAATGGAAAATTGAGGATATGTATTGATTTCCGGGATCTGAATAAAGCTACCCCCAAGGATGAATACCCAATGCCGATAGCGGATTTATTGGTGGATGCAGCCTCAGGCCACAAGATTATTAGCTTCATGGACGGCAATGCAGGATATAATCAGATTTTTATGGCTGAAGAAGATATACATAAGACTGCGTTTCGGTGTCCAGGAGCTATCGGCCTGTATGAGTGGGTAGTAATGACTTTTGGATTGAAGAGTGCCGGTGCGACTTATCAAAGAGCGATGAATTATATATTTCATGATCTCATCGGCCGCTTGGTAGAGATTTATATTGATGATGTGGTGGTCAAGTCTAAAAGTGAGGAGAGCCACATAGCCGATCTACAAAAAGTGCTGGAGAGAGCTAAGAAATACGGACTAAGAATGAATCCCAATAAATGCGCTTTTGGTGTATCGGCTGGGCAATTTTTGGGTTTATGGTTCATGAGCGAGGAATTGAAGTTAGTCAGCGAAGTATCAGAGCCATCCGGACTACAGAGCCACCAAGCAATAAGACAGAGTTGCAATCGTTGATCGGCAAGATTAATTTTGTGAGAAGATTTATATCAAATTTGTCGGGGAGAATTGAGTCTTTCACGCCGTTGCTGAAGTTGAAGGCCGATCAAGAGTTTGTGTGGGGGGCACCACAGCAGAAGGCATTTGATGAAATCAAGAAGTATCTGAGTTCCCCACCTATTTTAATTCCGCCGCAGAAAGGGCTACCGTTCAAGTTATATCTGTCAGCCGATGAGAAATCCATCGGTTCTGTTTTAATTCAGGAATTTGAAGGGAAAGAGCGAGTTGTGTTTTATCTGAGCAGAAGACTTCTGGATGCTGAAACAAGGTACCCTGCGGTGGAAAAGTTATGCCTGTGTTTATATTTCTCATGTACGAAGTTAAGGCATTACATCCTATCGGCTGAATGTACAGTAGTTTGCCAGGCCAATGTGGTCAAATATATGTTGTCGGCTCCAGTTTTGAAAGGGCGAGTTGGCAAGTGGGTTTTTGCTTTGACGGAGTTCGACTTAAGATATGAATCGGCTAAAGCAATTAAGGGACAAGCAGTGGCCGATTTTATTGTGCAGCACAGAGGGTCTCACGAAGATTATGTGGAGCCGATCTCATGGACTTTGTTTTTTGATGGATCGGTTTGCAAGCACGGATCTGGTATCGGTTTTGTTATTATGTCACCTCGGGGGGCAAGTTTTGAGTTTGCTTTTACAATTAAGCCTTATCGGACTAACAATCAAGCGGAATACGAGGCGGTGCTGAAAGGACTTCAACTCTTAAAGGAAGTAGGAGCCGATATCATAGAGGTTATTGGTGATTCTTTGTTGGTGATCAAGCAGTTATCTGGAGAATATGAGTGCAAGGATGATGTTTTGAGGTCATATTATGAAGAATGTATGGAGTTGTTAAAAGATTTCAAGATGGTATCCATAGATCATATTCCCAGGGAGCAGAATCTAGAAGCCAATGACCTTGCGCAGGTTGCTTCAGGATATCGGCTGAATAGTCAGATTGAGGTTGAAATAGCCGATATTGATATCCAGAACAAGACCGATGACTGGAGACAGGAGTTAGTTGATTACTTGCAAAATCCGTCGCAATCGGTTTCCAGGAAGATTCGGTATAAAGCTACCAAATATGTCCTACTTGATGGGGAGTTGTATTATTGGACTTTTGAGGGAGTTCTGCTTAGGTGCCTGAATTCGGAAGAAGCCAAAGTGGTTATGTGCGAGGTGCATGAAGGCGTCTGTGGGACTCATCAATCGGCGCATAAGATGAAGTGGTTACTGAGAAGAGTAGGGTATTTTTGGCCGACAATGCTGGAGGATTGCTTTAAGTATTATAAAGGATGTCAAGATTGTCAGAAATTTGGAAATATACAGCGAGCACCAGCATCGGCTATGAATCCTATCATCAAACCGTGGCCATTCAGAGGTTGGGGAATTGATATGATCAGCCAGGTGTTTCCTCCATCAAGTAAAGGGCATAAGTTCATATTGGCGGCAACAGATTATTTTACCAAGTGGGTAGAGGCGGTTCCTTTGAAGAAAGTTACGTCCAAGGAAGCGATCGAGTTTGTAAAGGAACATATTATTTATCGGTTCGGGATTCCTCAGACAATAACTACTGATCAGGGGTCTATTTCCGTATCTGATGAGTTTCAACAGTTTGCTGCCAGTATGGGGATCAAGTTATTAAATTCATCGCCTTATTATGCTCAGGCCAATGGGCAGGCAGAAGCTTCTAACAAGAGTTTGATCAAGTTGATTAAGCGGAAAATTGATGAGCAGCCGTGGCGATGGCATACTACATTAGCCGATTCGTTATGGGCCTACCGGATGGCATGTCATGGATCTACTCGGGTGCCGCCATATCAGTTAGTCTATGGCCATGAGGCGGTTTTACCGTGGGAAACTAACATTGGCTCTAGGAGGATTTCTTTACAAAATCAATTAACAGCCGATGATTATTATAACTTAATGACAGATGAACTTGAAGATTTGGCTCAGAATCGGTTGAGGGCGTTGGAAAGGATCAGGGAGAACAAAGCTAAGGCAGCTCGGCATTACAACAAAAAGGTGGTGAATAAGTCGTTTGCCGAGGGAGATCTTGTGTGGAAGTTGATTTTGCCGATCGGGTCCAGAGATAATAAGTTTGGAAAATGGTCGCCTAATTAGGAGGGGCCCTATCGGATTAATCGCTGTGTGCCTGGTAATGCCTATGTGTTAGAGGATCTTGATGGGACACAGTTTGTTAAAGCACTTAACGGAAAATATCTCAAGAAATACTACCCTAGCGTGTGGATTGATTCTTAAATCGGTTAAGAATAGCCGATTTCTACAAAAGTTTGGAAAGCCGATGTTTTGCATCGCCTAAAGACAGCCGATATCAATTGGTATCGCCTTTAGATCAAATAAGCAAAAATATTATTAGGGTTGAAAGGGATGAGTAGCAGAGCCGATTAGGTTATATGATAGCATCAGGGTGATCGGCATGTTCCAGAAAATCATTAGTTACAAAGGTTTAAGATTTACAAGAATTTTTGGATCACTTCAATTGCGCACAGGCGGATTTGATCAATCTCATTGATAGCACGGATGTCATCTTCATCGGAGCTCGGGATGGTCTTCAGATTCTTGCGCCGATGAATGACTTGACGTACTATCGCTGCAACCTTGGCCTCTTGGTCTTGGATAGCTTGCGGTAGGCCGATTAGCTGGGATTCTGTTGCTGTGAGGTCCTTGCAAACTTTTTCAAGTTCTGCCAGCAAATCGGCCACCTTTTTCTTCAGCTGGTCTAACTTAGGTTGGAGCTCTTGGGGAGCAGTGGCTATGTCATCAAGTTTTTTCTTCTCTGCTTGGGCTAATAGCCGATCGGCTTGGATGTCTTCGGTAGTCTTCTGTTGGTCAGCACGATCGGCTATACGTTGTCTAAGCTTGATGAGTTTAAACCTGTGAGACTCTAGATATGCTGCAGGGGTCAATGCATCAACAAGTTCTTCAGGCAGGTGGTGTTCAATATCTGCGAATCTTGCCCAGATTGGCCCGCAGTCTTCTACCAGTGCGTCGATTGGGTTTTCCAGCCGACTGATGATGCTCGTTAAGTACTCGCGCACATCGGTTGAGAAGGATGGTTTGGAGGCCGCACTGGTGGCTGTAGCTTCTTCTGCCTCCAGGTATTGACCGATGTCGAAAGAGAATAAGTCGGCCAAGGACTGTAAAATTGACATCGGTAAAGCGATCAATAAAAGATTAGGAGTGAAGTATGAGCATAAAAAGGTTACCTGAGGAAGGACGTCTGCAGATTGGGTAGCATCGGCTTCAGTAGGATGAGTAGGTTGTTCTTCAGAGGGGCCGATGTCAGCCGATGGAGCAGGAGCAGTGTCATCAGTGACCGGGGGACTTGGCACCAAGAGTGGAGCAATCGGAGAAGCCATCAGCTCAGTACTTGGAGGGATGTCGGAGGTATGTTGAGACTCTGGAGCCGATGACCCAAGCTGAAAAGGGTTTGGTAAGATAAATGAGAAAGTGGATAATAATAATAACAAGACTTGGCGCATACCTGAGGAGATGAGGGAGCCGATGTTGCTTGAGGAGAAGGTGGCGTTGGAGCAGCGACATCGGCATCGGTTTTCTGCTTCTTCAGGGAGGGGCGATGCACTAACTTCTTCCACTTTTGTCCCATCGGCCGAGGTGCCTTGAGGAAAGCCGATGGAGTCGGAGCGTCGCGCCGCAGGTTTGGAGTGGCCGATGGAGGTTGATACTGGATCGGCCGACCACTATTGCTTGTTCTTGGGGGTTCGACACTGGCAGCCTGCAAAATTAGAGATGAGAGTTGGTTGAAGAAGGCAATTAAAGCTTGCAGGTGTTACCTCTTCATCGGATTCGATGTACTCGGTATCAAGACGGGAGCAATAACAGGTGGGCGCTAAGCTGAACAAGTGTTTCTTCCATTCTGACCACCATCGGACAAAAAGCTTGGTGTTGGCAGTGCAGATGCACACCTCGGTGGCGGTGCCTAGCAGGAGGGAATCTGTCAAAGACCGCAGCCGATCATATTCCAGGGCGCTGCTGACCGTGCCTCGGGCTTGAAGTTTGTCGATGAAGAAGAGGCCGATGGGAAGCTGACCAAGACCAAGCTGGCGGGAGCCAACTGATGGATGGTAGAACTCATACGATGGCTGAGTTCGGCCCAGAGAGAAGCCAGTTGGCAGCAGACAAGGACTGATAGCCGATAGGAATATGGCCTTAGACTCATCATCATTCAGAGCTTTGAGTGGATCAAAGTTAGAAGGCATCTCGAATGATGATGCGTCGTTGTAAGCAAACCAAAGAGTGGCCTCCCTGGTGAAGCCATAATAAAATCCTTTGAACCACTGACCAACCTCAGCAGGGGTTATCTTGCCGCCAGAGAGGGCCGATGCAGCTTCGCCCATAGAGATGCATCGGCGATAAACAGGGTCTTGATCTTCTGGGTGGTCGGCTGGGAAGGATTGCTTGAGGAGAGAAGTTCCTGGGATAGCCTTGGAGGTATAGATATTGAGCCAGAGCTGAACAAACCACCAAGGGCCCCCAATATGGCCGACGGGCTAGCCGACCGATAGTTTAGTTGCCACCTGATGAAGCAGCTGGTAGGTGGCGCCAAGGAGATAGTGCCCCAACGGAATTTGTTTCCTATCGGCCAAGCACTCTGCCAGGCATTGCATATTGGTCGTCGGGCCGAGGGTTGCACCGCCAAAGACGAACCGTTCCAACCACAAGTTCAAAAAAGCGACGTGCTCCCGATCGTCAACTGGTCCAGTTCCCTTGTTGTGGAGAGATATATACCTGGACCAACCGCCGATGTTCTTCGCCTGGAGCCGATGAGTAGGCTTGAATCGGAGTTTGAAGGGGTTGATGCAACTCGTCGTATCCAGGCAGGTGAGCATGGTCACATCCAGCAAAGTGGGGGTCATCGGTCCATGCCAAAACAGAAAGGCATTGAGAGCATCGGACCAGAAGTATGAGGCTGATGCAAGCAGGGATTCATTTCTCTCCATATCGGCCAGAGAAAGATTGATGCAGTGGCCGATATGAGATTCTTCCCAGTAGGTTCTCTTCGCAGCAGATACCCTGATGTACCAATCTCTCCACCCAGGCAGTTTGCTTGGCCATGACCTAAAGCTGTTGGACCAGTCGCCGATTCGCATGGCCGAGTTCTTGAAAGGGATACGCTGGGTCTCGGCGCTGATGAAATCGGTGGGGTCTTCGCTGCCCATAGGGCCATGATAGAAAAAATTGGGGTAATCGGCGGCTGGGATCAAGATCTGACCTCTAAGATGCTACAGTAAACAAGAACACAGCGAAGAACAGATGAAGAACGGGGCAGATCGGGTTCGTCTAGTTTGCAGATTGGGGAAAAAATAATCGGGTGAGAAGATTACCTCAGGGACTGTAGATGCCGATGCCATCGCAAGAAAGGAGGAAGATGCGGAAATCAACGGCTAAAGAAGAGGGCTGTGACGGTTCGTCTAGATTTGTTAGAGATTGTTGAAGGCTTGGAAGATGAAGCGGTGGTGCTCTGATGATGTGAAAGCGTAAAAAAGGCAAGGAGACGAAGCGTTTTTATAGGGATATGACAACCGAGCGGGAATCGAGGCCGTTGGCACTGTTTCAAACAATTATGGCAAGTGGGCTATGTTGGGCCGCCTTGGTTGGGAGAGATCTAAAGGCCCAAAATGAAAGAATTTCGAAGTCCTATAAAAAGTGACATTGTGATGTAGGAGTAGACTTGGGTAAGGTCTTGGTTTGGTCCCCAATCAACTTCTTTGATCATCCATGCGTTCCTTGTGCTCGGTCTCTTTCCCTTCACCCAAGCAAGTATCTCTACAGACAAGAACACACAAAACTCATGGTGCAGTAACGACTATTCAAATGTATAACACATAAATCTTACGTAGAAAGCATGCACCTTTGGTTGATGAATACATAAGATAGCGATGGTCATATCCGAGCTAGTGATGTCCTCATCACCCTCCCCTTCTTGATTGGAAACCGTCCGCGGTTTCACCTTGTCATTAAGCCTGATGAACATATCTTTATGTTTCACAACATAGGTTGAGGTAGTATTGTGCATATGGTTGGATTCTAAAATTTTTAAACACGGAGAACACTTTGTAGTGTCGTGCAGCTCACAACACTCCCCTTCTTGCAAACCAACCTGCAACTCATTTAAACACCTAGGGGAACTAGATAAAGAATTATTTATACTCATGTGGTCCTCTAGACAAGACATGTCATTATGAAAAGGAGGTATCTTAAAATTTGAACAAATGTATACTCTATGCACATTATATTCACCTTTATTATCATAATTGCCAATAACATGAAAAATCACATGAGAAGGACATGGCAAATCAGATCTAGCAAATAATTTCTTCTCTAAACAATTGAGTGGACAAAGATCATCAAATTGAATATAGCCCCAAGTATTTAAAAAAGATAGCAATCTAAGCTCTTTATTCTCGCTAGCAATGTGAACAACATGTCTAAAATCAGCACATGATGGTTCAACAACATTACTAACATGTTCATTCACTAGTTGTAGCATGGATATAAGTGAAGCATTGCACAACTCTTCTTTATCACAAGAAATAGAAACCAAATCATCGTGTGACAAAGGTAAGTTAACACACAATTCCACTGGTGATTGCTCTAAACTAACATGATTAGTGGACATATATAGCAAATATCAGAATTATCCATACCTTGAGTGAATGTAGCACCATTTCTGTTACCTTTGTTCTCATTTTCAAAAACTATAGGTGCACTCTTAATTAAACCATCTTGAAATATGCATGGAACAAAAGGTGGATCTTCTTCTCTGTCTTTCTTCTTTTTCTCATTACCTTAGCTCTTCGTAGATACCTTGATAGCTCGTGAAGATGGCGTTGCTGGTGCCCTATTGGTGGAAGGCGTAGAACTCCGTAATAGAATAGGACACTTTTGCCTTGCCCAATGGAAGGCCTCGATGTAGACGTGCTTTCCCAATTGTTCCTTCTCAATGGCTGCCTTCCTTGCAGTTCCTGTTCAGCTAATATAGCTAGATGGAACAATCAGTTAAGAGAATTGTATTCTTTATATTGAATAATGTCCTAAAATTTCACGTCTCAACCCCCCATAAAATCGAGCCATCTTATCCTCCTCACCCTCCTCTTACCTCGCAACGCAACATTCCTATTTGTAGCTCCTGAAAAAATCTTCTACAGATTTTTTTTCCTGTCTAAAGCGTTGCAACTTATTATCAAATCACATTTGAAGATGGAGAATAAACCTACTCCGCATAGCTCGCTACAACCTTTCCCATGTGTTAGGTCTAGGCAGTTTTAACTAGTTCATTTCCACCAGATAATAGCAAAGTCTTTGAACTCACTAGTTGCTTGCCTAACTCTATAATTTCAGGAACTAAATGGGAATTAAAATTTCTGCTCTGCGGTCATCTCCCAATCCAAATAAGCTCAGGGTCATATTTTTCTAGAAAATGAAGGCAAGGTAAATTTTAACTTTAGCCAAAGATCATTGTTACCTTGCCCTTGGCGGTTTTGTCCCATACCTTGACGATTGCGGCGAAGGCGTTGACGTAGTCATGCCTCTTCTGTCGCTCGCCGGTCAACCTCTCCATCGTCATCATACATCGTGTCCTAGTTGGCAACATCTCCGGAGGGTGGTTGATGGGTCTCCAATTCATCAATCCTCCCAGTCAGCGTGGCTACTAGTTTGTCCAGACTTTCAAGCGTGTGGTTTATGTTCTGCTTGGCAAGAGCATCGTTGACCCCCTTCAGAATGGTTTCATTCAGCCCCTTCATCATCTGGTCCATGTAGCCTTGTATCTCGCTGTGGAGAACGCACTCTGAGATTTCATCGGTCCCTGACATTGTTAGCAAGAAGACAGAGAAAACACAAAGAAATTATCCCTATCAACTACTACTATGCAAGGATAGTGGACACTCGCAAATGAAAACACCTTACCGAGCTCTTACAAGGTTCTGAGACTAGCGAGCAAAGGATGGTACAACCGGTGGCTGGTTCATGATACCTTGAGGGCATGATCCAGCAATTGCAAGGGTCGAGACCGTGCTGACTAGAAGTATATATGTGGAGCTTGGGAGGCCAAATATGTTAGTAGCACACAATTCAATAATAGATAGTAATGCTAAATAAATGTCCAAAGCACTTGTCCTAGTTGCTGGCCTAAACGCGTCCTAAACCAGATGTGATAAAACAAGGGAGAAAAACAAGTATGAAAGGACAGTGGCAAGGAAAAAATGGACAAGGCAAAAACACCGCACAAAACAACACACAGCTGGCTCCCTGGTGTGTCCAATGTGCTCCTCTCCTTTTCTTTTTTTTTTTCTCTTCTTTCACACTTTTTTATTTTTCTTTTATTTTTCTGATATTTTTTTCTCAACTAGGAGCACAGGAACAACAACCTCAGGAGGTGGCAGCTTAGTCTGATATAGGATGTGGCCTATAGAAATACATGAGCGTGCTTTAAAAATCATGCTAGAATTTTGGAGTGCGGATACCCAATTTTCCGGTCTGAAATTTGCAAAACTGATTTCAGCCAACCCAACAAAGTCAAGGAGAAGCAGATGGGAAATTTTTTGTAGATATCCGTAGACTATTTATTTGCCTGATTTTGAGTCTGTATGCGAAAGTTATGGCTGTTTCAAGGAGGGTACTTCGTATCAGTGTTTTGGTGGATGCTGATTCGGAATCAGGTGGTGAAACCGGGGATGATATGGTGGCGGTGGCTGCTGGGGAGGTGGATGGAGATGTAGGGTGATCAAAGGACGTGACATATAAAACTAAAACAGAACACACAATGACCAACACTTGCACAAGATGGTTAGTATATGGGAAAACAAAGACAATGGTGATGGTGCCTAGGGTTTGTGGGGGTGCGGCGGATGGATCATGAACTGGACTCAAACACAATCTATGCCAGCAACCGAACTCGACCTAGGACATAAACTCAACACTACAGACTCTGAAACAGAATTATGCAAAAGGCTAAACGTGGTTGTAGGACAGGGAAAAACCTACGACTACCAATTTTTCTTTTGTGGCTTTTCTGGACTCTAGGTATAGGAAACAAAGATTGAAATAGGATGGAAAAGATGATACCTAACGGGCAAACCTTCGCTCTGATACCACGTGATGGCAACGGGGTGCCCGATCTTCTGTTAGGTAAGGATAGCTCTCGATTTGGTGGAGAATTGACACTCACGATCTGGCTTCTGATCACCAAGACCCGAACTTTGCAATCGCAGTACCACATCTCCTCTTGTTATCAACCGTGTGCTGCCTGGTTAACCTCGCCACGAAGGCTAATCCCTGCATGCAAATCGAAAAACACAAGCAAGAACAAGGAAGATTGCAACTCAACTTGTAGATGAATGATTATACTCTCGAAGTTGGGGTCTCACAAACCGATAAACGGCGAAACTGTTCAAAGACAGATTAATCTAAGCAAAACCCGACTCTAAACAATGACGGCTACTGTATATATAAGAGTTGGGACGTCCTAGGGTTAACCCTAGGGTGCACACCCCTTGGGCTTAGCCCATGACACAATTACAAGGCCCAAGGCCCAAACCAGACTTGGACTGGAAGATGTATGTATCTTATTTCAATGATTCCGGATAGCTCAGGAGGAATTTTGATGTGGGACTAAAACCATCAGAAAATAGACTCCGTAAGCTTTCCAACAAGTACTTATGGACCCCGAGAGTCCTTCTAGATCAGCGGCTAGGTCTATTTGAAGTTGATGCTGTCAGGAGGCCCGAATCCGAATTCAAAACGTGTAGAACTTTATCTCTTGCCTTCTATGGACCAAAAGTGACGTGGTGATGTAGAAGTAGACTTAGGTAAGGTCTTGTTTTGGTCCCCAATCAACTTCATTGATCATCCATGTGTTCCTTGCGCTCGGTCTCTTTCCCTTCACCCAAGCAAGTATCTCTGCAAGCGAGAACACACAAAACTCATGGTGCAGTAACGGCTGTTCAAATATAAAACATGTAAATCTTACGTAAAAAACATGCACCGTTGTTTGATGAATAAATAAGATAGCTATGGTCATATCCGAGCTAGCGATGTCCTCATCACAATCTTAGCCTCATAATTTTTCTTTTCAGTACATTGCATTGTTGAACTTTCGGTTCCATCGTCGTGGCCTCTGCTGGTCTTAGCATCTAGTTCCTCTAGAGCTTAAAGTTCTATTCACATTTTGGTCTTATCGTACCGGCGTTGCCCTAGTAGTCTTGGAGTAGGACACGATTTCAGCCAAGGAGGTTTCATATTCAACCAGGAAAGCGTCATGTGTGTGAAAAAAAGAAAAAAAAGAAAAAAGAAAGAAAAAAGTGTAACTTTTGCATACGACCTCCAATTGAGATGATTCTTGATCCGTTGGAAAGGAAACAAGAAGATAGAGCAAAAACCCTAAATGCTAAACCCTAATTAGCAATAGATCAATCTGTCCGAACCAGCTTAGCCTCGCATTTTCTTTTCAGTACATGCATTGGAACTTTGGTTGCACCGTCGTATCCTTGCTGGTCTTAGCGTCAAGTTCCTCTAGAGTTTCGAGTTTTGTTCACGTTTTGGTCTCACCGTAGTGGCTTTGCCCTAGTGCTCTCGGAGTAGGACACGATTTTGGCTAAGGTGGTTTCGTATTCAACCAGGAAAGCGTCATGTGTGTGAAAAAAAGAAAAATAAAGAAAAAAACAGAGAAAAAGTGTAACTTTTGCATATGACCTTCGACTGAGGCGATTCTTGATCCGTTGGAAAGGAAACATGAGGACAGAGCGAAAACCCTAAACCCTAAACCATAGTTAGCAGTAGATCAATCTATCCGAACCAGTCGTAGCCTCACAATATTTCTTTTTAGTACATTGCATTGTTGAACTTTCGTTGCATCGTCGTGTCCTTTGCTGTTAGTTTTAGCGTCTAAAAGTTCCTCCAGAGTTTTGAGTTCTGTTCATGTTTTGGTCTCACTGTAGCGGCTTTGCCTGAGTGGTCTTGGAGTAGGACATGATTTCGGTAAAGGAGGTTTCAAATTCAACCAGGAAAGCATCCTGTCTGTGGAAAAAAAGAAAGAAAAAAATAAAAAACAGAGAGAAAAGTGCAACTTTTGCATACGACCTCTGATTGAGACGATGCTTGATCCGTTGGAAAGGAAACGAGAAGATAGAGTGAAAACCCAAAATCGTAAACCCTAAACCCTAATTAGGAGTAGATCAATCTCTCCGAACCAATCTTAGCCACGCAAATTTTCTTTTTAGTACGTGGCATTGTCGAAGTTTCGGTTGCATCGTCATGTCCTTTGTTGGTCTTAGCGTCTAGTTCATCTAGAGTTTCGAGTTCTGTTCATGTTTTGGTCTCACCCTAGGGCGTTGCCCTAGTGGTCTCGGAGTAGGACACGATTTCGTCCAAGGAGGTTTCGTATTCAACCAGGAAAGAGTCGTGTGTATGAGCAAAAAAGGAAAGAAAAAAAGAAAAAAAAGAGAGAGAAAAGTGTAACTTTTGCATACGACCACCGATTGAGGTGATTCTTGATCCATTGGAAAGGAAACGAGAACATAGAGCAAAAACCCTAAACCCAAAAACCTAATTAGCAGTAGATCAACCAGTCCGAACCAGTCGTAGCCTCATAATTTTTCTTTTCAGTACATTGCATTGTGGAACTTTCGGTTGCATCGTTGTGTCCTTTGCTGGTCTTAGTGTCTAGTTCCTCCAGAGTTTCAAGTTCTGTTCATGTTTTGGTCTCACCATAGCGGCTTTGCCCTAGTGATCTCGGAGTAGGACACAATTTTGGCCAAGGAGGTTTCGTATTCAACCAGGAAAGCATCGTGTGTGTGAAAAAAAAAAAAAAAAAAGAGAGAAAAAAGTGTGACTTTTGCAAACGACCTCCGACTGAGGCGATTCTTGATCCGTTGGAATGGAAATGAGAAGATAGAGTAAAAACCCTAAACCCTAAACCCTAATTAGTAGTAGATCAATCTGTCCGAACCAGTCTTAGCCTCGCATTTTTTCCTTTCAGTACATGGCATTGTTGAACTTTCGGTTGCATCGTCATGTCCTTTGCTGGTCTTAGCATCTAGTTCATCTAGAGGTTCGAGTTCTGTTCACATTCTTGTCTCACCGTAGCGGCTTTGCCCTAGTGGTCTCAGAGTAGGACACGATTTTCACCAAGGTGGTTTCGTATTCAACCAATAAAGCGTCCTGTGTGTAAAAAAAGAAATAGAAAAAAGAAAAAAAGAGAGAAAAAAGTGTAACTTTCGCATATGACGTCCGATTGAGGCAATTCTTGATCCGTTGGAAAGGAAACGAGCAGATAGAGCGAAAACCCTAAACCCTAAACTGTAAACCCTAATAAGCAGTAGATCAATCGGTTTGAAACAGTCTTAGCCTCGTAATTTTTCTTTTCAGTACATTGCATTGTTGAACTTTTAGTTGCATCGTCGTGTCCTTTGTAGGTCTTAGCGTCTAGTTCCTCTAGAGTTTCGAGTTCTGTTCACGTTTTGGTCTCACCGTAGTGGCTTTGCCCTAGTGGTCTCGGAGTAGGACACGAATTCGGCCAAGGAGGTTTCGTATTCAACCAGGAAAGCGTCGTGTCTGAAAAAAAAGGAAAGAAAAATAAGAAAAAAGAGCAAAAAAGTGTAACTTTTGTATAAGTCCTCCGATTGAGGCGATTCTTGATCCCTTGGAAACCAAACGAGAAGATAGAGCGAAAACCCTAAACCCTAAACCCTAATTACCAGTAGATCAATCTGTCCGAACCAGTCCTTCCCTGGCAATTTTTCTTTTCAGTACATTGCATTGTTAAACTTTCGGTTGCATCGTCGTGGCTTTTGCTGGTCTTAGCATCTAGTTCCTCTAGAGTTTCGAGTTCTATTCATGCTTTGGTCTCACCGTAGCGGCTTTGCCCTAGTAGTCTTGGAGTAGGACACGATTTCAGCCAAGGAGGTTTCGTATTCAACCAGGAGAGCGTCATGTGTGTGAAAAAAAGAGAATGAAAAAAAGAGAGAAAAAAGTGTAACTTTTGCATACGACCTCCGATTGAGGCGATTCTTCGTCCGTTGGAAAGGAAACGAGAAGATAGAGCAAAAACCCTAAACCCTCAACCCTAATTAGCAATAGATCAGTCTGTCCGAACCAGTCTTAGCCTCGCAATTTTTCTTTTCAGTACATGGCATTGTTGAACTTTTGGTTGCATCATCGCGTCCTTTGCCGGTCTTGGCATCTTGTTCCTCTAGAGCTTCATGTCAGCCGGAAAGGGGGTTTATAGTCTTTCCTGAGTGGCGTCCTACTCAGAAGTTAGACTCCTCAGCTTCATGTCAGCTGGAAAGAAGGTTTATAGTCTCTCCCGAGTAGTGCACTACTCGAAAGTTAGACTCTTCAGCGTCATGTTGGCTGGAATAATGTTGCTCATGGCAACTGTTGGCCAAGCATGTAGGCTGAGTACCACTTTATAAAATTAAATCCATTGCGTAGTCAGGTGTACTCGAGAAAGATACCTACATCCCTAATTTTAATGAAGACAAGCTTGTGATCTTTATAAGGATATATCCTCGATACCTGGTGGATAAGACAGATACCCAAACACATGTGTTTAGCAATTAGGCCTTCATGAACCATATCTGTTTACCTCATCGGTTCCTGTTGGTAGCATCAGCACTGCGATGTTAACATAGCCTGCGAGCGGCCCATATTGATCATGCTACTGTAGAAACTCATATCTTGGTGACTGCTACCAAATAAGCCGGCCTGAACCGACCTACCCAGCATAGCTCTATAGAAGTAGCATCCATCGCATGTCTAGACGAGTACTCCAGCATTGGTAATTGCAATCAGCCAGAAGAATCCTTGTCTGCAAGCCTTTCTGACTTATGTTCTGGATGCAGCCTGGTTGCCACAGGTGCCTAAGTAGGTATGTTGCAGGATCTGCTTGCCCTCCTCAGGTGTCTTTTTCTGGTCTTAGCGTCCAGTTCCTCTAGAGTTTCGAGTTCTGTTCACGTTTTGGTCTCACCATAGCGGCTTCGCCCTAGTGGTCTCGGAGTAGGACATGATTTTGGCCACAGTGGTTCGTATTCAACCAATAAAGCGTCCTGTGTGTGAAAAAAAAGAGAAAAAAGAGAGAAAGAAAGTGTAACTTTTGCATACGACCTCCGATTGAGGCGATTCTTGATCCGTTGGAAAGGAAACGAGCAGATAGAGCAAAAACCCTAAACTTTGAACCGTAAACCCTAATAAGCAGTAGATCAATCAGTCTGAAGCAGTCTTAGCCTCGCAATTTTTCTTTTCAGTACCTTGCATTGTTGAACTTTCGGTTGCATCGCCATGTCCTTTGTAGGTCTCAGCGTCTAGTCCCTCTATAGTTTCATGTTCTGTTCACGCCCTAGTGGTTTCGGAGTAGGACACGAATTTGCCCAAGGAGGTTTCGTATTCAACCAGGAAAGCGTCGTGTGTGAGAAAAAAAAGGAAACAAAAATAAGAAAAAAAAAGAGAGAAAAATGTAAGTTTTGCATACAACCTCCGATTGAGGTGATACTTGAATCTTTTGAAAGGAAATGAGAAAGATAGAGTGAAAACCCTAAACCCTAAACCGTAAACCATAATTAGCAGCAGATCAATCTGTCTGAACCAATCTTAGCCTCGCAATTTTTCTTTTCAATACATTGCACTGTTGAACTTTCGCTTGCATCGTCGTGTCCATTGCTGGTCTTAGCGTCTAGTTCATCTAGAGTTTCTAGTTCTGTTCACGTTTTGGTCTCACTGTAGTGGGTTTTGCCCTAGTGGTCTCGGAGTAGGACATGATTTTGGCCAAGGTGGTTTCGTATTCAACCAGGAAAGCATCGTGTGTGTGAAAAAAAAGAAAAAAAGAGAGCAAAAAGTGTAACTTTTGCATATGACCTCCAATTGAGGTGATTTTTGATCCGGTGGAATGGAAACGAGAAGATAGAGCAAAAACCCTAAACCCTAAACCCTAATTAGCAGTAGATCAATTTGTCCGAACCAGTCTTGGCCTTGCAATTCTTCTTTTTAGTACATTGCATCGTTGAACTTTCGATTGCATCGTCGTGTGCTTTGCTAGTCTTAGCGTCTAGTTCCTCTAGAGTTTCGAGTTCTGCTCACATTTTGGTCTTGCCGTAGCGGCTTTGCCCTAGCGGTCTCGTAGTAAGACACAACTTCGGCCAAGGAGGTTTCGTATTTAACCAGGAAAGCGTTGTGTGTGTGAAAACAAAGAAAGAGAAAAAAAGAAAAAAGTGTAACTTGTGCATACAACCTCGGATTGAGGCGAATCTTGATCCGTTGGAAAGAAAACGAGAAGATAAAGCAAAAACCCTAAACCCCAAACCCTAATTAGTGGTAAATCAATATGTCCGAACCAGTCTTAGCCTCGTAATTTTTCCTTTCCGTACATTGCAATGTTGAACATTTGCTTGCATCGTCGTGTTGTTTGCTAGTCTTCGCATCTAGTTTCTCTAGAGTTTCGAGTTCGGTTCACATTTTGGTCTTACCGTACTAGCTTTGCCCAAGTGGTCTCTGAGTAGGACACGATTTCGGCCAAGGAGGTTTTGTATTCAACCAGGAAAGCATCATGTGTGTAAGAAAAAAGAAAGAACAAAAACCAAAAAAAGAGAGAAAAAAGTGTAACTTTTGCATATGACATTCAATTGAGGCGATTCTTGATCCGTTGGATAGGAAACGAGAAGATAGAGTGAAAACCCTAAACCCTAATCTCTAAACCCTAATTAGTAGTAGATCAATCTGTCCGAACTAGTCATAGCCTTGCAATTTTTCCTTTCGGTACATCGCATTGTTGAACTTTCGGTTGCATCGTCGTGTCCTTTGCTGCTCGTAGCATCTAGTTCGTCTAGAGTTTCGAGTTCTGTTCACATTTTGGTCTCACCGTAATGGCTTTGCCCTAGTGGTCTCAGAGTAGGTCATGATTTTGGCCAAGGAGGTTTCGTATTCAACTACGAAAGCGTCGTGTGTGTTAAAAAAAGAAAAAAAAGAGAGAAAAAGTGTAACTTTTGCATACGACCTCCTATTGAGGTGATTCTTGATCCATTGGAAAGGAAACGAGAAGACAGAGCGAAAACCCTAAACGCTAAACCCTAATTAGCAGTAGATCAATCTGCCCGAACCAGGCTTAGCCTCGTAATTTTTCTTTTCGGTACATTGCATTGTTGAACTTTCGGTTGCATCGTCGTGTCCTTTGGTGGTCTTAGCGTAGTCTCTAGGAGTTTCGAGTTCTGTTCATGTTTTGGTCTCACCATAGCGGCTTTGCCCTAGTGGTCTCGGAGTAGGACAAGATTTCGGCCAAGGAGGTTTCGTATTCAACCAGGAAAGCGTCATGTGTGTGAAAAAAAAGAAAAAAAGAGAAGAAAAGTGTAACTTTTGCATACGACCTCCAATTCAAGCGATTCTTGATCTGTTGGAAAGGAAACAAGAAGATAGAGCAAAAATCCAAAACCCTAAACTCTAAACCCTAAACCCTAAACCCTAATTAACAGTAGATCAATCTGCCCGAACCAATCTTAGCCTCGCAATTTTTCTTCTCAGTACATTGCATTGTTGAACTTTTGGTTGCATCATTGTCGATGTTTTACACCGGCAATATGATTATAGGGCTAGCCAGTGGATGGAAACTCGGTGGATTGCAAAGGAACATAGGAGATTTTTTACTGGTTCAGGCCCTCAAGGTGTGGTAATTCCCTACGTCCAGTTGTGATGTATTCCTTTGAGGATTTGTGTCTGCTTCTATGAACTCTCGCCTTAGGGTGTGCCCTGCCTCCGCTTATATACTAGGGGACAGGGGTACAAGGTACGAGTCCTAGCCAAATACGGACAAGGGATCTCCTCTTAGAGATATGATCTACCCGACTAGGACTGCATATTCCTTATTGTACAAGGCAAAGTTTGCCGGGTGCTACTATATCTCTAATTACAAGTCTCGGCCCATCCTCTATCCGAGTGGCCCATATGCTTGTGATGAGGTACCTAGGGCCCATGGCCTCCACAGTAGCCCTTGAGACCTTCATAGTTGAGTCACAGCTGATGCCGAGTGCTCATCCTCCACGGTGAAGATTGCCTGAGTGCATTGCTCCCGAGTACTCTTTGTCTGAGTGCTTCTTCTTCCCGAGTCCTGCTTCATGTCAGCTGGCAGCGAGGCTATGAAGGGCTTCATGTAGATGTATGAATAGTGTGCACCGAATAGGCGCACCTATTAGGTGTAGCCCCCGACTTTGTGCTTAATTGTGAAGACAATTAAACATAAAGTCAAAAATCTTTAACCTTGTAGTCTTTCCCGAGTAGTATACTACTGGTATATGAGACTATTAGGTATCATGTCAACCGGGATATGATTTATAGTCTTGCCAAGTAGCATGCCACTCGTATATGGGACTCTTCAGCTTCATGTTAGCTGGAAATGGAGTCTATAGTCTTTCCCGAGTGGCGTCCCACTCGGAAGTTAGACTCCTCAGCATCATGTTAGCTGGAAAGAAGGTTTATAGTCTCTCCTGAGTAGTGCACTACTCGAAAGTTAGACTCTTCAGCGTCATGTTAGCTGGAATAATGTTGCTCATGGCAACTGTTGGCCAAGCATGTAGGTCGAGTACCACTTTATGAAATTAAATCCATTGCGTGGTCTGGTTTACTCGAGAAAGATACCTGCATCCTCAATTTTAATGAATACCAGCTTGTGATTCTTATAAGGATATATCCTTGATACCTGGTGGATAAGACAGATACCTAAACACATATATTTAGCAATTAGGCCTTCATGAAGCATGTCTGTTTACCTCATCGGTTCCTGTTGGTAGCATCAACACTGCGATTTTAACCCAGCCTGCAAGCGGCCCATATTGAGCATGCTACTATAGAAACTCATATCTTGGTGGCCCAATATTGACTTTTCGAGCTCAAGCCCTCGAGTCGAAAACGGCTCTATAAAAGGCAGGGAGAGAGAGAAAAGATTCCTTCATCTTCTCCAATCCACCAATCGTTTCGTCTTCCGCTTCCTTGCCGAAATTTCGCCTCCCACTCCGCTACGGTTCGCTATTGCTCGCTCTTCCCCACCAGAACTCGGGCAATTCCGCTCTTCCTTGTCCATTCCAAACCTCCAGCAGCATTTCCCCCAAATCTCCTCAACCCCAACCATGCCGAGAGCGTCGGATTTTGTGGATGCTTCGGATGATGTCTAGCCAACTTCAGATTGTGGGTCAGCGAAGTTGAAGCTTCTGGAGACACAGCTGAAGCTGCAGAGCCAGGAGATCATTCACTGGCGTCTAGCTGAGGGCAAATCGGTTCTAGAGCCCCGGGAGGGTGAGACCGTCGTTTTCGCCTCTTTCTTCCACCGGGGTCTTTCCCTTCCATCTTCCGAGTTCTTCTGCCAACTCCTTTCTTTTTATGAACTCGAGTTGGTGAATTTGAATCCCAACTCGATTCTTCAAATCTCCATTTTCATGACTCTTTGTGAGTGCTTCTTGGGTGTGGAACCCCATCTGAATCTGTTTAGGCATTTGTTCCATATCAAGCCCCAACCTTCCAAAAATAAAATCCAAGTGATTGGGGGGGCCGGTGTCCAACTTAGGAACGAGATGAAGAAGATCTATTTAGATATTCCTTTGAAATCTTCTCTCAAAGGCTAGCATAAGGAATGGTTTTACTGTTCCGATTTGGAGCCATGCCTTCCCCCTTTCATGGGTCCTGCCCCCTGGATTATTGCAGTGGTCGTCTTTGCCCACCTCTGGAGAAATGGGGCAAGTTAAACACTGTAGTCGCCGGATTAGCAAGCTGAAAAAGCCGGGTTGTCTGGTCCCTGGGTGGCCAAGCGCTTCTTGACTCGCTGCATCATGGGCCGCGCTGAAGCTGAGGTGCACTTCGGCTGGGACTACAAGGGCAAAGGCGATCCCAGCCGGGAATATGCTGACCTGGTGGGCAAGCACAAGGTGACTGACATCCTGTTTGATTTCTTTGCCAGCAGGGTGATCGAGACTGAAGACACAGATCGGTCCGTAGCGGCTTACAGCAAGAATAGGTCGCGCCCGAAGGTAACCTTTGCTGATGTTATCTTGTAGTTCATCTGTGGTGAATGCTTGCAGATGTGTGCCCAGATTGGCTCCCTAATGTACATAACTTGTATTGTTTTGACTGCTTGTAGTCATGCAAGGAGTTCGATGATGACTCTTAAAAATTGTCGGCCTGGAAATCGAAGAAGAGGCCGAGAAGCCCTTCTGCTGCCTAGCCCGACTCCAAGAAAGCGGGCAAAAGACCTGTTGTAGATCAGGGCAAGAAAGCGGTCATGAGGCCGAGTATCGCTACCAGGAGTCTGGAGATAAAGGACTCCACTGGTGCAACGCCTAGGCCATTGAGTCCCAGACCGGGACCTGTCCAGTCGAGCTCAGCATCATCGAGCCCAACCAGAGTGCCACCGAGTACAGGGCTGATTCCAATGCCACCAGGCTCAGCAACATTGAGCCCAAGAGTGGTGCTCGATACGACGGGCGCCCCAGGCGGCCACACAAGGAGTGGAGCCAATCAGGATAAAAACGCTGCAGCCGACTGCCACACCGACTGGCCCGACAGCCAGCCGCAGCCCACCACCGGGATCTGGATCTCCTAGGCAAAAGCTTAAGCTCCCCAAGAGGTAGGTTGCTCTGGATCTTCTGAAAATCTTGTTTGTCATGGCAGTGTCTTGAAGTTTGACTCGTTATGCAGGAAGCGGGCCGATATTGATCTCAAGGAGACTGCTCCGGCCACTCCTATTGTAGAGCCAGCCCTAGCCGAGCCAGCACCAGCGAGCACACCTGCTGAGCCGGCGACGGTCCTAGTTGCAGAAACTGAGACAGTCCTGATTGCAGGGCCGCCGACTTTCGGCGACCAGGGGGTGACGCGTTGAAGCTACTGCTCTAGCCCCTAAGCTAGCCCCCGAGGCCCCGAATCTACGAGTTGGGGGCTAGGACCCCGTCGCCGTCCTTGTCGCTTTGTCATCGTCGTCGCTATCATCTCCCCTGGATAGACGGACCTGCCCTAGGCTCGAAGCTCCTCCCCACAAGTTCCCGCGGACATTCCGCTGGACCACGCCCGACGGAACTGCTAGGAGTTACAAGCATGATGAGGCTACCGCAGAAAAGGAGCATGAAGATTTGCTTCGTGCCACAATCACCGCATCCCAAGGGATTTAGGTATGATTTCCGTTGTATTGGAATTTGGTAGTCTTACACCTTGATGCTTGACTCTGCTTTGACTTTTTCTCCTCGAGCAGAAGCTTGTTGATCGCTCGGAGAAGATGCACGAGGTCCTGACCCAGGATGCCCTCCAGCTCCATGAATTGGACCAGCTCCATGCCTTAAAGACTGTGTTGGAGGAGCGCCATCAAAGGAGGGAAACGTGGCTAAAGGACGCCGTCATCTAGCTCAGGGACGAGAATTGGGACCCAAGCCAAGAAGATGAGAGGTAAGCT
This sequence comes from Oryza meyeriana var. granulata, assembly GCA_003991445.1. Taxonomy (NCBI): domain Eukaryota; kingdom Viridiplantae; phylum Streptophyta; class Magnoliopsida; order Poales; family Poaceae; genus Oryza; species Oryza meyeriana. The sequence goes on along the minus strand of RYFJ01004059.1, from coordinate 3,356 downwards.
CCAGAATACCTCTTCTGACCAAATCCTTAGTATATTTCTCCAGCTAGTGTCGTTCCTGACTACCCAGTTGTGTCTTGACTGCAACGTTGAGTTCTTGACTAATCTGTCGTGCAGCCCTCGAAGCTGAGCTGAAGACCCGAACAGAGGGAGAAATCCAGCTGAAGGAGGCTGAGAGAGCCAAGGCCGAGCTTGAAAAAGACAAAGCCGACATGACAAGGGCCAATGCCAAGCTTGAGCAAGAGAAGGCCGAGTTGAGGAAGGCCAATGCCAAGCTCGAGAAGGAAAAAAGTTGAACTAGAGAAGGCCATGGCGAAGTGGGAGGCCAACTACAAAAGCAAGTCTCCACCCTGACATTGATCTTAACCAATCCATTAATTACCCCATCTGTAGTTTTGCCTGACAAGTTTGCTTGTTGGTGAACCCGGGTAGCTGCTAGAGCCAATGCCCAAATCCAGTTTCAGGCTTTTGCAGAGGAAATAAGGGTCATCAAGGAGTCACGGGAGATCCTTGCCGAGTCCGTGAAAGGGCTGCTTGATGTGATGGATCCTCGCTATGTGGGAACCAGCTCCAACACGGTGGCTCAGGTGCAGGCGCACCTTAGCGATGCATCGAGTATCATGAAGAGGTACTCGGATGAGCGTACTGTTGTCGGCGTGGCCCAAACCATGGCGATGACCAAGTCCATGTACCCTAGGGCGGACATTGAAGCCATCGGGGAGGGATTCACAGAGGAGACGACACCTGAGGAGGCGCTGGAGCTGATAGCCAAAGCGAGACCGACTGATAGAGATGATCACCCCGAGACCTAGGTATGTAAGAACAGTATATCATGCAAGAAAAGACATGTGTAAATATATGTGCAATGCCGCCAAGCACTGAATTGTTACTTTCAGGTTTGTCATTATTTTACCCGACTATATAGTTTACCCAGCTGAGTTAGTCTATAAGGAACTTAATAAATCATTCACCGCAGAAGCTGTACTCAAGTAAACGTGACAAAGTCGTAGTTAAAAACTTCATAACTTAAAGTTAAAACAAGCTCGTATATTATTGACAAAGAAACATATAAATAACATGCAGCCCCCGACTCACTCCTCGGTTGAAACAAGCGGCGTAGTGAGTCAAAGAAAAAACTAACATGGGAAAGTATAAAACTCAGGTATAGAAAGGACGTAGCTCTTCTATATTCATGAAGTTGCTGATGAGGGCACCGATCTTCGGTCTTCAGTCAGAAGGCGCCTGGCGCCGAGTAACCTCAGCTGATAAATGAATGGCCCTTCCAGATTGGGATAGTTTATGCCTGTCTTTGTGGTTTGTATTTTTTCTCAAGACGAGATCTCTGACCCAAAAAGCGCGGCCACGGACATTACGATTGTGATAACGACGCAGGCCTTGAAGGTACCTTGCCGACTAGATTGTTGCGATATCCCTCGCTTTCTTCCAACTGATCTAGTTCGACCAATCGGGTATTTTGGAGATGTCTTCTGAGTAAGCCCAAACTCGCGGAGAGAGCCAAACTCCCTAACTCGGTTGGTAGCACAACCTCAGCACCAAGACCAGAAAGAAAGGGGATTGCCCAGTTGCCCTACTAAACTGTGGTTTCTTAGGACCAGAGTACAGATGGGAGTTCTTGTACCCACCGGCCCGCATATGGTTGTAGTCCGTTCAAATATTCTTTGGGCCTTGATTACCTTGTAAGACCATGCCATTGGCTCGTTCAACCTGCCCATTGCTCCGTGGGTGTGCCATAGAAGCATAGCAGATCTTGATGCCGAAGTTGTCACAGAAATCTTGAAACACGCCGCCCGTGAACTGAGTACTGTGTCACGGTGACGATGCGCGTTGGGGACCCCGATTAGTATACATATACTCATGATGAAGTTCTTTGCTCATGTCGCTGTTATGGTTACAACGGGTTTGGCCTCCATCCACTTTGGTGAATTTTATCCATTGCGACGAACAAAGTGTGTGAACCCTCCTAGCGCTTTCTTGAAAGGGCCTAAACCATGTCAAGCCCCCATAGTGCAAAGGCCAAGAGATGGGATTGTTTTTCGAGTTCTTGGGCTGGAGATTGGTTTTTTTCTTGCATAGAATTGGCAACCCTCGCATGTGCGAACAATGTCTTGGCATTTGTTACTGCTATTGGCCAAAAAAAAAATCCCGCTTATCGGTAAGGCCTTTCCGACTAACGTCTTTGAATGCGGCATGGTTGCCACATATGCCCGAGTGGGATGCGCTGTAAGAATGCTGCTTGCCCTCCTCGGGGGTGACGCATGCATAAGGACACCGGATGCATTTCTTTGGTACAGGTCTTCTCTGGATGACTAGGAAACTCTGCTTCAACGTTTTGATTTGTTCGGCTAGCTGCGATCTTCTGGAGTTCATTGTGCCAGGAGGAAATTGAGAAACAGGAGTCCGCCAAATCTTGGCATATGTGCAGCACCTCGTTTGTCACCGGGGTAGGTTTCGCGTCGCGAACATGCTCACGGCAACTGGTTCTTCTTGACTGATGGCTTCCATAAGTTGCCTCGACAAAGATCCCTGTCGGGAACCGCTTCTCGTTGGAATCCCGATGTTTGCCAGTCATCTACAAGCGTCGTTGTATTTGTCGTAGGACATGTGTTATCTCTAGCCCGCGAACTTTTTTCCCGCTTGCAGACCTCGCTGACAGTAATCCACCGATGGTGTCATCGAGACATGTCCCAGTCTTTCATAAACTTGGTATACCACGAGTTGAGAAGTCTCCACGTACACAGTCGATGAATGCCGAGTGATATAGCGATGCAGAGCCTGTTGGATGAGTGCCTCGTACTCACGACGTTGTGGGAAGCCGGGAAGTGGATTTGTAGCACGTACTTGAATTTTTCAAACCTGGTGGGGACGTTAGTACGACGCCAGGGCCTAGCCGCCGCCGATCTGTAGAGAACCATTCGAAGTACATTTGGCAGTATTTCTATAATGCTTCGCTGTTGAGTAGGCATTTGAACTTCTCTGTCCACTCAGCCCACAAAGTCGGCTAGAAGCTTGTGACTTGATAGCTATCCATGGTTTGAAAGGTGAATGTCCGAACGCCATCAACTCGGGCCTATTTAGCAATTCGGCCGGTGGCCTCTGCGGTTATGAGGAACGTCCCCGAATGGATACGAGTGACCAACCGTGCTTGGTGTGCTTGGAAATAGTGCCACCACTTCCGGACAATGATGAGTAGGCCCGTTAGAAGCTTCTGGACCTATGGATATCTCATCTTTCCAGTCGGCAAGGGACCTCGCTGACAAAGTAGAAGACACTGGCCGTTGAACTTTTTGAATGTGAACCCGATTTGGATCGCTCGACCACCAGCACCGTCCTGACTACCT
>RYFJ01001027.1:0-112982 GCA_003991445.1 Oryza meyeriana var. granulata | reverse complement strand
GAGATCCAAACTAGTGTGATGTGAAACTTTTTTTGAAAATCTTACACGAAGGCTTGCTGGGGCTTCGGGTGTCCATTGGAAAATTGTTCCGCTTTCTTCAGTAGTTTGAAAAGGGATGCCCCATTCACCAGTTCGGGAGTGGATTGGCTGAGTGCCGCCATGCACCCTGTCACTTTTGGGCGTCCTTTCTGGCTAGTTGGGGGTGCTATGTTATGATAGCGTTAATTTTTTGGATTGGTCGCTCGATGCGTGACTGTGATATGATGAGCTTGAGTGGCTTTTCCTGAACGGTACACCGAAGTGCTTTTCCAGATAACTTCATCTTGAAGGCTTTGGGAATTTCTTCTTAGGTCAGCGATGAGGTCTTCCGCTGGACTTTGTCTTGATCACCCCGTCTCGATATACACCTCCAACGTTGGCGCCTGAGTTGAGTGTGTACACACTTAATGCCCGTTGAACGTTGCTGCAAATGTTTTTCAACCCGAAACGGATAGTGATTATAGCAGTATGCTCCGAATGGCTTGATGAAAAGAAGTCTTCAGGCAGTTCTTCTCTCCACCACGGTCCTTCAAGCTGATTTGGTGATATCCTGATAGTAACAGTCCATCGAAGAAAAGCTAAGAAGTTCGCACCCCGCAGTTTTTTTTGGAATCCACCACTGATCTATCCTAGGTAGACCAAATGGGATTTTGGGGCATGCCTGTTTAAGTTGGGTGTAGTCGACGCACATTGGGCCATTTACCATTCTTCTTCGAACCAAGACTAGACAGAGGGTTTGCAGCCAATCCGGTGGTAGACCTCTTTGATGAACCTGGCTGCAAGGAGCTTGGTTATCTTCCTCCCGAATAGCATCTCCATCTTTGCGTCTTGTGCGAAGTGCCATTTAGCCATTGTTTGACTGCTTGGAGTATCGGCTTGACCGTTGAGGGAAATGCTCGATCACCTCCCTTGGTACACCAGGCATGTCAGATAGTTTCCAAAGCTAAATATGTCCCTGTTTCGCTTGGAGAAGGTGACGAGCACATCTTCCTATTTGGCGTCGAGTCCGGTCCCGACAAAAGTAGTTTTGGAGGGGTCTGAAGGGTCTAGAGGTATCTTCTTGGTTTCAGAGTCCACTGAAATTCCTGACTTGGCTGCTTTTTTGGCTAGAACCTTATCGTCCTCGCATGCAGCTGTAGCGGTTAGCCGAATGTGTTGCGCCCAACTGCTGCTTCTTGAGATTGAGCCAGCTCGCAGTTCTCCTTTTCGTAGGTGAAGGCTTGCTTGACATCGCTGCGAAGAGAAAGAACTCTAGCCTGGTCCTGGCCTTTATCTGAGCATCATGTAGGTATAAGTGGCAAACTTGCCATGAACTTAGCTAGTGCCGGCCATTCGAGTATAGCATATACGCGGTCTCGAAGTCGGCAACCTCGAAGCAGATATTCTCAGTGCGGAAATTATTCCATGTGCCAAAAGTAACTAGCAGAGTTATCTATCCGAGTAGAGTAGAAGACAGGCCGGGGATTACCCCGTGGAAGGGCGCTGTACTCGGACGTAGCTCTGAACGACGAATCTTCATCTCCTCCAGCGTCTTGGCGAATAGAATGTTAAGAGCACTACCTCCATCAATGAGAACCTTCTTCAGTTTGATGCTCCTTGTGGAGGCCATGGGCCCCGGTACCCATGACAAGCATATGGGCACACTCGGACAGAGGATGGGCCTAGCCTTTGTAATTAGGGATATGATAGAACTCGGCAGACTCAGCCTTGTACGATAAGGAAAATACCAGTCCTAGTTTGGGCACGTCCTATATCTCTAGAAGTGAGATCCCCTTCGCGTGTCGTAGTCTGACTGGGACTCCTACTTTGTAACCCTGTCCCCAGTATATAAGGAGGCCGCGCAGGGCACCCCATGAGGGCAAGATCGAAGGTTGACAAGAATCACCATCATACATCCTCAAAGGAAATACACCACAACTGGACGTAGGGTATTTACTCACATCGAGGGCCTGAACCAGTATAAACTCTTTGTGTTCCTTCGCAATCCATCAAGTTTCAGTCTGGCGAGTAGCCCTATATATTATTTGCCGGTGTAAAACATAGACACTCCTGATGACTAGTCTAGGACGAGTGGATAGCGTCCTAGATGAGTAACTCGATCGGGAAGATCTGCGCGGTCGTACGTGATTGCCGATTCTGACCAGCGCAAGTATTGGGGGGCGTCTGCTGCAGATACCGAGTTGATTTCTCGTGCTATAAGCTTCTACTTCCTCTTGGACTCGTATGCGGACAGCCTACCAAAGATGTGGTTAAGCTCAGCCTGGGGATCGTGGTAATCGCCGGTTGTACCCGACTCTGGTTTGTCCTTCTTAAGCATGAAGCAGTCCTTAGCCGCGTGCATGCCCTTTGGATGAAAGGGGCATGGCCTATTCATCACTTTTTGGTATTCGTTATTCCTCGGGGGTCGCGTCCAAGTATGCTCTACGGTAGCCACCACGTTATCCGACTTTTGCTTGCGGTTGCCGGATTTGTTCTGTGTTGGCCCATCATTATCTTTCATGTCCTTCTGCCGGGGCTCTTTTTTGTCGTCAAGAGCCTGAGCAACCACGTCGGCCAAGTTAGCGTACTTGTTCGCCATATCAAAATGAGCCTTGACAGAAGCGGGAGGTTTCTGAGTGAACTTGGCATCTTTGACTCCCTTGCGGAAGGCGGCGATGACGACTTCATCCTTGATCATTGGGATCGAATTCCACTTCTCAGAAAACCTCTTTATGAACTCGCGAAGAGACTCATTCTTCCTTTGATGGCATTGGTATAAGTCACACATGGAAGAAGGCCTCTCATATGTTCCTTGGAAATTTGCAACGAAGCGTTCTTGGAGTTCTCCCCAGGAGCCGATTGACCACCTGGGAAGTCCTATTAGCCATGTCCTTGCCAAGTTAGCCATGGCTTTGTGGTCACCTCTGGCTTCACAGATCGCGAGGGGCGGTTGCCGAGGCGTCCTGGAGGATGAGGAGGACGGGAGAGGAGTTAGAGCGGAGAATGGAGATGCGGCGCGGCGGGAATCACCGGCCGGAAAGGAGGCGAAGGGCTGATACTCACCGTGCGCGCGGGCGGGGCGGTCCGGCGAGCTTCGGCTTCCACGGAGTGGCGGCCGAGGTGCGGCGTGGCACGGCGGAGGTGATGGCGGTGGTGGCGTGGCTTGGCGGTAGCCGGAACAGCGGCGAGCGGCGACCGGAGGCGGGGAAAAACGGTGGAGCTCGGGTGCGTGGTGGCGACGGGGTTCTGGGGCACTGGAAAGCTCAGCGTGTTGGGGGAAAGATGGAGGAGAGGGTGGAGATGGTTTTTATACAGTCGTCCGGGAGAGATCGAGGCCGAACGGCTCCAATCGTGCACGGGAGAGTGGATGGCGGCGTGGGCATCGTGTGCGAGATTCTCGGGAGAGAGGGGACGTGGACGCCGGAGAACTCGGGGGATGGGGCGGACTCGGTCCGCGGACCGTTTGAAACGAGTGGAGAGCCGGGGGAAAGGCGAGAGGCGGCCGCCGGATCGGAACGGCTCCGGGGATTTTCCCCTCCGCCCGATTCGGGGACAGAGGAGGAAGATGATGCTGACAGGCAGGCCCGGCCGGTCAGCGGGGTGGTGCGTGGCGCGTGGTGCGAGCGAGGGCGCGGGGACGCGGGCGCGGGAGCGGGGGCGCGGGCATGAGGGCGCGGGGGCGCGGGCACGAGGGCGCGGGCACGGCACGAGCGCGACACGAGTGCGGGCACGAGGGCGCGGGGCGGGGAACAAGGCCGGGGAGGAAAAAGGACCCGGCCTGCGGCGCGTGGGATTGGCGGCACAGGAGCGGGCCAGCGGCCCCGAGGGAGAAAAAGAGGAAGGAAGAAGGAAAAAGATTTCCAGGACGATTTAAATTCCGATAAGCGTATTTGATTTATTAAAAATAGTTCCTGTGCTCTGTAAATTCCACTAAAAATCCAGTTAATGTATTTTGGCACAGAGAATACAAGAAAAATATTCCCGGCCATGATAATTTATTATCTTGCATTTTGCACCATCAATTAATTCCTCTGGCCTTTTTAAATTTATTTTCTTGGGTATTTTTCACAGGTAATATTCAGTGTGTCTAATCTCAGGGTGTGACATCTTCCAACCACAGATAGTGATCAAATCTCAAGCACTCGCTGACTTCATGGCCGAGTGGACAGAAGTCTAGTTGGTCACCCCTGCGGAAAAGCTTGAGTACTGGACAATGTATTTCAACGGTTTCCCACAGATCTGGCTTCGTTTTGACGTCACCAACAAGAAAAAGACTCAAATATGTCCTTCAAATACATTTTCCAGCATCCGACAACGTCGCTGAGTATGAAGCACTCATGCACGGGCTCCGTATTGCCATATCACTCGGTATCCAATGATTGGTTGTTCATGGGGATTCCCAATTAGTGGTGAACCAAGTTATGAAGGACTGGACGTGCTTGGACGAAAACATGGCAGCATATTACCAAGAAGTACGAAAGCTAGAAAACAAGTTTGACGGGCTATGTCGATGTTCTACACCACCAATATGAATATAAGGCTACTCATCGGATCGAAACTCGGTGGATTGCAAAGGAACACGGGGAGGTTTTATACTGGTTCAGGCCCTTGATGTGAGGTAATACCCTACGTCCAGTTGTGATGTATTCCTTTGAGGATGTGCATTGTTTTGCCCTCATGGGGCGCCCTACCTCCCTTTATATACTGGGGGACAGGGTACAAGTAGGAGTCCCACAGCAGGATTACAGCCAAGGTGATTTTCCTCTTAGAGATATAACCTACCCAACTAGGACTGTATATTCCTTATTGTACAAGACAAAGTCTGTCGGGTTCTATCATATCTCTAATTACAAGGCTAGGACCATCCTCTGTCCAAGTGGCCCATATGCTTGTCACGAGGTACCCAGGGCCTATGGCCTCCACAGCAGCCCCTGAGACCTTCATAGTTGAGTCACAGCTGATGCTGAGTGCTCATCCTCCACGGTGAAGATTGCCCGAGTGCATTGGCTCCTGAGTACTCTTTGTCCGAGTGCGTCTTCTTCCCGAGTCCTGCTTCATGTCAATTGGCAGCGAGGCTATGAAGGGCTCCATGTAGATGTATGAATAGTGTGCACCGAATAGGCACACCTATTAGGTGTAGCCCCCGACTTTGTGCTTAATTATGAAAATAATTAAACATAAAGTGAAAGATCTTTAACCTTGTAGTCTTTCCTGAGTAGTATACTACTGGTATATGAGACTCTTCGGTACCATGTCAACCGGAAATAATTTATAGTCTTTCCCGAGTAGTATGTCACTTGGAAATTAGACTCTTCAGCTTCATGTTAGCTGGAAAAGGTGTTTATAGTCTTTCCCGAGTAGCGTCCCACTCGGAAGTTAGACTCTTCAGCGTCATATCAGCTGGAAAGAATATTTATAGTCTCTCCCGAGCAGTGCACTACTCGGAAGTTAGACTCCTCAGTGTCATGTCGGTTGGAAAGAGATTTGCTCATGGCAACTATTGGCCAAGCATGTAGGCCGAGTACCACTTTATGAAATTTAATCCATTATGTGGTCAGGTGTACTTGAGAGATACCTGCGTCTCCAATTTTGATGAAGAGTAGCTTGTGACCCTTATAAGGGTATATCTTCAATACCTAGTGGATAAGACAGATACCTAAACACATGTGTTCAGCAATTAGGCCTTCATGAAGTATACCTGTTTATCTCATCGGTTCCTATTAGTAGACTAGCACTGTGATTTTAACACAGCCAGTGAGCGGCCCACGTTGAGCGTGCTACTGTAGAAACTCATATCTTGGTGGCCCAGTACCGACTGTGTAAGCCCAAGCCCATGAATCGGAAACGGCTCTATAAAAGGCGGGGAGAGAGAGAAAAGATTCCTCCATCTTCTCCAATCCACCAATTGTTTCATCTTCCAATCTCCACACCTAAATTTTGCCTCCAGCTTTGCTAGGGTTCGCCATTGCTTGCTCTTCCCCATTGAAACTCGGGCGATTCCACTCCTCCTCGTCCATTCCAAACCTCCTGCAACATTTCTGCCAAATCTTCTTGTCCTCAAGCATGCCAAGGGCCTCAGATTTTGTGGATGCGTCGGATGAGGTATGGCCGACTTCGGATTGCAGGTCGGCTAAACTGAAGCTTCTAGAGAAGCAGCCGAGATTGCAAAGCCACGATGTCAATCAACTGGCGTTCGGCTGAAGGTGAATCGGTTCCAAAGCCCCAGGCCGGTGAGACCATTGTTTTCGCCTCTTTTTTCCACCGGGGCCTTTCTCTTCCATCTTCCGAGTTCTTCCGCTAGCTTCTTGCTTTTTATGAATTCGAGTTGGTGAATTTGAATCCCAACTCGATCTTGCAAATTTCTATTTTTGTGACTCTTTGTGAGTGCTTCTTGGGTGTGGAACTCCATCTGAATTTGTTTAGACATTTGTTCCACATCAAACCCCAGCCCTCCAAGAGCAAGGTCCAAGTGATTGGGGGGCCAGTATCCAACTCAAGAGCGAGATGAAGAGGGTTTATTTCAATATTCCCCTAAAATCTTCTCTCAAAGGCTGGCATAAGGAATGATTTTACTGTTTCGATCTTGAACCAAGCCTTCCCCCTTTCATGGGTTTACCCCCAGTGGTTGTAGCAAAGTGGTCGTCTGTGCCCACCTTTGAAGAAATGTGCCAAGTCCACATAGTGATTGAAAAGATCGACAAGCTGAAGAGTGCCGGGTTGACTGGTCCATGGGTGGCCAGACGTTTCTTGAGTCGGTGCATCAGGCCACTGAAGTTGAGGTGTCACTTCGGCTGGACTACAAGGGCAGAGGTGATCCCAGCGGGGAATTTCCTGACCTGATGGACAAGTACAAGGTGACCAACATCCTGCTAGATTTCTTTGCCAATGGGGTGGTCAAAACTAAAGACACAGATCGGTCTGTGGTAGCTTATAGCCTAAAGAGGCCACGCCCGAAGGTAACTCTTGCTGATGTTGTCTTGTAGTTCATCTGTAATGAATGCTTGCAGATATATGCCTAGGTTGGCTCCAGAATGTGTAACATGTATTGTTCAACTGCTTGCAGTCATGTGAGGAGTTCGATGACGACTCCCAAACTTTATTGGCCATGAAGTCAAAGAAGAAGAGGCCGTTAAGTCCTTCTGCTGCCCAGCCCGACTCCAAGAGAGCGGGAAAAAGACCTGTTGAAGACCAGGGCAAGAAGAAGATTATCTGGCCGAGTGCCGCAGCTAGGAGTCTGAAGATAAGGGACACTGCCAGCTCAGCTCTCAGGCCGCCGAGTCCCAGACCAGGACCAGCGCAGTCAGGCTTAGCATCATCGAGCCCAAGAAAAGCGCCACTGAGTACAAGGTCGGGTCAAGCGCTGCTGGGCTCAGAAACATCAAGCCCAAGAATGGCACCGCCGAGTACCCGAGCACCCCAGCAGGCCACACGAGGGGTGGGGCCAACCAGGACAAAAAAGCCACCGCCGATTGCCACGTCGTCCAGCCCGACAATCAGCAGCAGTCCACCGCCGACATCAGGAGCCCCCGGGGGCAGGCTCAAATTCTCCAGGAGGTATGTGACTTTAAGTCTTCCGGAAGTCCTGTTCACGATTGTGGTGTGTTGATATCCGACACATCATGCAGGAAGTGCACCAGCATCGATCTCAAGGAGACCACGCCAGCCGCTCCTATTGTAGAGCTGTCCCCAGCAGGACCAGTGCCTACGAGCTTATTTTCCGAGCTAGCGGCCGCCTCAGTTGCAGAAACCGAGGTCGTCTTGACTGCACAGCCGCCGACGCTAACCAACCAAGGGGCTAGTGTCAAAGTTGTTGCTCCAGCCCCTGAGCATGTCTCTGAAGCCTCAGCATCTACCGAGTTGGGGGCCAGGACCCCGTCGCCATCCTTGTCATCGTCATCATCTTTAGAGAGACCGGACCTCCCCAGGCTTGAGGCTCCTCCCCGCAAATTCCTGAGGACATTCCGCTAGGTAGCCCCCGGCAGAACTGCGAAGAGTTACAAGCATGATGAGGCTACGGCGGAGAAGGAGCATGAAGACTTGCTTCGTGCCACAATTGCCGCATCCCGGGGGGGTCCAGAGATGACTTTCGCCGTATTGGGGTCTTGGTAGTCTTCCTTGTATGAATGTTCTAACGCTTGACACTGCTTTGCTCTGTTTTCTCCCCGAGCAGAAACTTGTTGACCACTCGGAAAGGATGAATGAAGTCTTGACCTAGCTTGCCCCCCAACTCCAACAATTAGGCCAGCTCCAGACCTTGAAGGCCGAGTTAGAGCGGTCGAGTCGGGAGAGTGAGACTTGGCTGAGGGGAGTCGTTCACTAGCTCAGGGGTCAAGAACTAGGCTCTGGCCAAGAAGATCGGAAGTAAGTCTTCCGTATTTGTCTTCCCGACTAAATCCCATGCATATTTCTCCAACTTGGTTGTTTCCGACTGCCCAGTTGTGTCCTAACTGCAACCTCGAGTTCTTGACCATTCTGATGTGTAGCCCTCGAAGCTGAGGTGAAGACCCGAACAGAGGGGGAAAACCAGCTGAAGGAGGCCGAGAGGGCCAAAATTGAGCTCAAGAAAGACAAGGCCAACTTGGAGAAGGCCAACGCCAAGCTCGAGAAGGAGAAGGCTGAACTGGAGAAGGTCAAAGCCAAATGGGAGGCCTACTACGAAAGTAAGCCTCTACTCTAACAATGATCTTAACCAAACCATTAAGTACCCTGTCTGCAATTTTGCCTAACAAGTTTACTTGTTGATGAACCTGGGTAGCTGCTAGAGCCAATGCCCAAATCCAGTTTCAGGCTTTTGCAGAGGAGATAAAGATTGTCAAGGAGTCACGGGAGACCCTTGCCGAGTCTGTGAAAGGGCTCCTTAACATCATGGATCCTCACTATGTGGGAACCAACTCCAACATGGTCTCCCAAGTGCAGGTGTGCCTTAACGAAGCTCCGAGTATCCTGAAGAGGTACTCGAACGAGCATGTTGTTGTTGGCGTGGCCCAAACCTTGGCGATGACAAAGTCAATCTACCCCAAGGCAGATATTGAAGCCATTGGAGAGAGATTCGCTAAGGAAATGACACTTGAGAAGGCGCTGGGGCTGATAGCCCAGGCAAGGTCAACTGCAGAGGTGATCACCCAAGACCTGGGTATGTAAGAATAGTCCATCATGCAGTCGGTGTATATAAACTTTTTGTAAGGATATGTGTAAATATATGTGCAATGCCGCCAAGCTCTAAGTTCTGACTCAGTTATCATTAGCTTTACCCGACTATATAGTCTGTGCCGAGTTAGTCTATAGGAACTTAATAAAATTGTTCACCGCAGAAAGCTGTACTCGGGCAAACATAACAGAGTCATTGCAAAACTTCATAACTTAAGTAAAACAGGCTTGTATATTATTGACAAAGCACATATAATACATGCAGCCCCCCACTCACTACTCAGTTGGAACAAACGGCGTGGTGAGTCAGAGAAAAACTGTACACATGGGAAAATGTAAAACTCAGGTATAGAAAGAACGTAGCTGTTCTATATTCCATGAGTTGCTGACGACGGCACCGTCTTCGGTCTTCAGTCGTTAGGCGCCTGGCCGTGTGACCTCTGCGATAATGTATGGCCCTTCTGTGGAGGCCATGGGCCCCGGGTACCTCATCACAAGCATATGGGCCACTTGGATAGAGGATGGGCCTAGCCTTGTAATTAGAGATATGATAGAACCCGGCAGACTTTGCCTTGTACAATAAGGAATATACAGTCCTAGTCGGGTAGGTTATATCTCGAAGAAGAGATCCCTTGGCTGGACTCTGGCTAGGACTCTTACCCTGTACCACTATTCCTCGGTATATAAGGGGAGGCAGGGCGCCCCCTGAGGGCTTAAGCTCATAGAAGCGAACACACATCCTCGAAGGAGTACACCACAACTGGATGTAGGGTATTACCTCACATCGAGGGCCTGAACTAGTACAAATCTCCCCGTGTTCCTTTGCAGTTCACCGAGTTTCCATCCGATGAGTAGCCCCATATTCATATTGCCGGTGTGAAACATCGACAGTTGATGCGCCAGGTAGGGGTTTCGGCGAGATCTACGTCTACAAGCTAGATGGATCCAACAACAGGAGTCAACGGCGACAAATTCTCTCCCAGAGATACAATCTCATTCGGAAGCCTCGACTTCATCGCTGACATGTTTGGCAATCTCACCTTGGACAACGCCGATCCAATCCAACCGGCTAAGAAACCAGCCGACTCTGCGCTAGTCAGCCCACAAGACACTGCAGCCACCTCCTTCAATCTGCCGCGGAGATCAACCACATGTCCGAGTCTCGGGACAACTATCTCCTTCGGCGTCCGACTCGCACTTGGCCTTGAGCCAGCCCAGGTCGGGCTAGGAAGGGGAGAGATCGTCAATCTCCCATGCAGGCTCAGCGACGCCGCGGATTTACATCTCATGCAGCAGACCCGATCACCTGTGATTCAGTTTGGACACGGCCCAGAGCCGATCCAGATTAGATCTAGGGAGGTCGGAGTCATCCTTACTCCGATCAACTATTCGGATTCTGACTCCAAGTCGGATAATGGTTTGAACACTAGTTCAGACATCAGTCTGGCGAGTTTCCTTTTGCCCCGAGAGATCTTCATGGCTTCAACCCCTCCAGCAGAGGTGCGCCGACTACAAGAGGAGCAACAAGAGGAGGCATGCCGACTACGGCAACAGGAGGAGGCAGGTCACGAGGCTCGCAACGACGAGCTATGCAGGGCTGGGTGAACCGCTCAGCAACAAATCCTCTAGACCAAAGTCGGCGACCACAACGTCTTCGTCACGCCACAACAGAACGTCGTGGCCGCTGCAACCCTGCTGGACACGTTCCAACTCGGGCCTGATCACCGAGCCACCCGGACTATAGCCAAGATCAAGGCGATGATTATAGCTGCTGCCTGTCAGCAGCACCAGCAGTCAGGCGAAACACTTATACCAACCAACTGGTCAGGTTCTCCAGTGGCAATCTCGTCCACATCAGCGCGACGCTGGGCGGCCGGCTCAAGTCAGCCACATGAGGAGTCGCGGCAAACATAACTCAGCAACACCAACAACAACAATCGACGATGTCACCAGAATGATCGCCGGTTCAACCAAGACCTTCGAGTCTACCTACAACGCGATCTCCGCCAAGACATCAATGCCCGGTGCTGTCAACGTGAAGAAGACGAGCGATGCCGACTGGAGGACGAGCACGAGCATTTCGGTCTTCATCATGAGCGGTTTAACCGTCGTGGTCAGAGCCGGAGCCCTCATGACGATGAAGGCATACCAGCCTTCACCCAGGAGCTGCAAGACGTTGACTGGCCGTTGGGCTTCAAGCCTACAGGAATCGAAAAATACGACGGCAAGACCAACCCCGAGTCCGGGCTCACCGTATATACTCTGGCGATCCGAGCCACCGGAGGTGACCACAAAGCCATGGCTAACTACCTCCCGGTCGCCCTGGCCAACTCAGCGAGGACATGGCTAACAGGGCTCCCAAGGCGATCAATCGGCTCCTAGGGGGAACTCCGGGAATGCTTCATTGCCAACTTTCAAGGGACTTATGAAAGACCATCTTCTGAGCATGATCTCTACCAGCTGCACCAGAGGAAGAACGAGTTCCTCCGTGAGTTCATCAAAAGGTTCTCCAAGAAGTGCAATTCCATTCCTATGATCAAGGATGAGGTCGTCATCACTGCCTTCCGCAAGGGAGTCAAGGACGCCCTGTTCATCGCAAAGTTCACTCAGAAGCCACTAGCCTCCGTCCAGGCTCTCTTCGATATGGCGAATAAATACGCCAACTCGGCTGAAGCGGTCACAGAGGCCCTCAACGAGAAGAAAGAGCCCCGGCAGAAGGACTAGAAGGCCAAAGCCAACAATGAGCCATCATAGAACAAGTCCGGCAGCCGCAAGTGGAAGTCGGACAACGAGGTGGCCAACTTGGAGTGAACTCAGTCACGGCCCCCAAGGAACAATGACTACCAGACGGTTATGAACAGGCCCTACCCCTTTCATCCCAAGGGCAAGCATGTGGCCAAAGACTGCTTCTTGCTCAAGAAGTTTGCTTTCGAGCAGGCTTCATCATCTGGCGCCGACAAGGACAAAGATAAGCCAGATTTAGGCCCGGCCGACGATTTTCAAGATCCCCAGGCCGAGCTCAACCACATCTTCAGAGGGCTATCTGCGTATGAGTCCAAGCAGAAGCAGAAGGTAACAGCACGTGACGTCAATGCAGTCTCTACAGCAGACGCCCCCTAGTATTTGCACTGGTCAAAGATGTCCATCACATTCACCCGCGCAGATCATCCAGATCGTGTTTCACACCCGGGACGCTACCCACTCGTCCTAGACCCGGTCGTCAAAAATATCAAGCTGAAGAAGGTCCTCATAGATGGAGGTAGTACGCTCAACATTCTGTTCGCCAAGACCCTGGATGAGATGAAGATTCCTTGTTTAGAACTGTGGCCGAGTACAGCACCCTTCCATGGGATAAGTCCTGGCCTGTCTTCAACCCCCCTCGGACAGATAACATTGCCGGTCACCTTCGGCACGCAGGATAACTTCAGCACAGAAAACATCTGCTTCGAGGTCGCTGACTTCGAGACCGCGTACCACGCGATACTCGGACGATCGACGCTCGCCAAATTCATGGTGATACCGCACAATACCTACATGGTGCTCAAGATTCCCGGGCCAGCCGGAGTCCTCTCCCTCCGCAGCAACGTCAAGCAAGCCTTCACCTGTGACAAGGAGAGCTACGAGTTGGCTCAATCACAAGAGGCGACAGTCGGACGCAACAACATTCGGCAAGCCGTCACAACTGAAGTTGAGGAAGTCCAAGTTCCAGTGAAAAAAGCAGCAAAGTCGGGAATTTCCGCGAATTCTGACACGAAGAAGATTCCCCTGGATCCTTCCGACCCCTCCAAGACTGTTCTAGTCGGGACCAGACTCGACCCCAAATAGGAAGACGCGCTCGTCTCCTTCCTTCAAGCCAACAAAGATATCTTCGCATGGAAACCGTCCGACATGCCGGGATACCAAGGGAGGTGATCGAGCACGCCCTCAATGTCAAGACAGACACCAAGCCGGTCAAGCAACGGCTACGGCACTTCACACAGGACCGGAAAGATGTTATTTGGGAGGAGATAACCAAGCTCCTCGCAGCTGGGTTCATCAAAGAGGTCTACCACTCGGACTGGCAGGCAAACCCAGTTCTGGTCCGGAAGAAAAACGATAAATAGCGCATGTGCGTCGACTACACCGATCTCAACAAGGTGTGCCCTAAGGACCCGTTTGGTCTACCAAGAATAGATCAAGTGGTGGATTCAACTGCGGGATGCAAACTTCTCAGCTTTCTCAACTGTTACTTGGGATACCACCAAATCAGCTTGAAGGAGGAGGACTGCTTAAAGACATCTTTCATCACACCGTTTGGTGCCTACTGCTACATCACCATGCCAATCGGTTTGAAGAACGCTGGAGCAACATATCAACGAGCAATTCAGCAGTGTCTACACACTCAGATCGGGCGCAACGTGGAGGCCTACGTCGACGACGTGGTGATCAAAACCAAGTCCAAAGAAGACCTCATCGCTGACTTGGAAGAAATCTTCCAAAATCTTCGAAGATTCCAAATGAAATTGAATCCAAAAAAGTGTGCCTTCGGTGTGCCATCAGGCAAGCTACTCGGCTTCATCGTCTCGCATCGTGGCAACGAGGCCAACCCGGAGAAAGTCAATGCAATCATGAATATGGCACCCCCGACTAGCTAGAAGGACATCCAGAAGCTGACAGGCTGCATGGCGGCACTTAGCCGATTTATTTCCCGACTAGGCAAACGGGGCATGCCCTTTTTCAAGCTATTGAAGAAAGCAGACAATTTCCAATGGACTCCCGAAGCCCAACAAGCCTTCGAAGACTTCAAGAAATTTCTCCAATCACCACCCGTGTTGGTGTCACCTATGCCCCAAGAGACTTTAATGCTATATCTGGCGGCAACCACTCAAGTAGTCAGCACGGTGTTGGTGGTTGAACGATCTGAACCGGGTCACATACAGAAGATTCAATGGCCAGTCTACTTCGTCAGCGAGGTCCTTGCCGACTCCAAGATAAGATATCCGTAGGTCCTGAAGCTGCTCTATGGTCTACTTATTACTGTCCAGAAGCTAGTGCACTATTTTCAATCGCATCAAGTCACGGTGGTCACATCGTATCTACTCGGGGACGTCCTACATAATCACAAAGCCACCGGACGAATCGCTAAATGGGCACTCTAGTTGATGGTGTTCGACATCACCTTTCAGCCACGGACAGCGATCAAATCACAAGCTCTAGCTGACTTCATGGCCGAGTGGACAGAAGTTCAGATACCCACGTCAACAGTGAAGCTAGAGTACTAGACAATGTACTTCGACGGTTCTCTAAGGATTGGCAGCGCCGGGGCCAGCATCGTACTGACGTCCCCCACTAGCGAAAAACTCAAGTACGTTCTCTAGTTCCACTTCCCGGCTTCCCACAATGTCGCCGAGTACGAGGCACTCATCCATGGGCTCCGCATTGCTATATCACTCGGCATCCACCAACTAGTTGTGCGTGGAGACTCTCAACTCGTGGTGAACCAAGTCATGAAATACTGGACATGTCTCGACGATACCATGGTGGCATACTGTCAGGAGGTCCGAAAGCTGGAAAACAAGTTCGACGGGCTAGAGATAACACATGTCCTACGACAATACAATGATGCTGCAGACGAATTGGCAAACATGGGATCCAAGCGAGAAGTAGTCCCGGCAGGGATCTTTATCGAGCAACTTATGGAACCGTCAGTCAAGAAGAAACCAGCGCCAGAGCAGTTGGGAGGTGAACCTACCCCGGCAACAAACGATGTGCTGAACACATGTCAAGATTGGCGGACTCATGTTCTCAAATTCCGCCTGGACAATGAACTCCCAGAAGATCGCAGTCAAGCCGAACAAATCAAACGTCGAGGCAAAAGTTTCCTAGTAGTCGGAGAAGACCTATACCGAAGAAGTGCATCCGGTGTCCTCATGCGTTGCGTCACCACCGAGAAAGGCAAGCAGATTCTGCAATCGATCCACTCGGGCATATGTGGCAACCATGCCGCATCTAGGACGTTAGTCAGAAAGGCTTACTGGCAGGGATTTTTCTGGCCAACAGCAGTAACAGATGCAAAAGACATTGTTCACACATGTGAGGGTTGTCAGTTCTACGCAAGACAAACAAATCTCCTAGCCCAAGAACTCCAAACCATCAATCTCTTGGCCCTTTGCAGTATGGGGGCTTGACATGGTCGGGCCTATCAAGAAAGCGCCAGGAGGGTTCACACACTTGTTTGTCACAGTGGATAAGTTCACGAAGTGGATTGAGGCAAAACCTGTTGCTACCATAACAGCGGCACGAGCAAAGGACTTCATCATGAGTATACTATACCGATTCAGGGTTCCTAACCACATCATAACGGACAACGGTACTCAGTTCATGGGCGGCGTCTTTCAAGATTTCTGTGACGAATTCGGCATCAAGATCTGTTATGCTTCTGTGGCACACCCCTAGAGCAACGGACAGGTTGAGCGTGCCAACGGCATGGTCTTAAAAGTCATCAAGACAAGGATATTCGGCCAACTACAACCATACGTGGGCCGGTGGGTACAAGAACTCCCATCAGTTCTCTATTCTCTAAGAGCCACAGTTAATCGGGCAACAGGGCAATCCCCTTTCTTTCTAGTCTATGGTGCTGAGGCCGTGTTACCAACTAAGTTAGAGTTTGGCTCTCCGTGAGTCCGGGCTTACTCAGAAGACATCTCAAACAATACCCGATTGGTCGAACTAGATCAGTTGGAAGAAGCGAGGGACATCGCCATAATCCAGTCAGCAAGGTATCTTCAAAGCCTGCGTCGTTACCATAATCGCAATGTCCTTGGCCGTGCCTTTTTGGTTGGGGATCTCATCTTGAGAAAAATACAAACCACCAAAGACAGGCATAAACTATCCCCAATATGGGAAGGGCCATTCATTATCACCGAGGTCACACGGCCAGGTGCCCACCGACTGAAGACTGAAGACAGTGCCCTTGTCAGCAACTCATGGAATATAGAACAACTACGTCCTTTCTATACCTGAGTTTTACATCTCCCCGTGTGTACAGTTTTTCTCTGACTCACTACGCCGCTTGTTTCAACTGAGTAGTGAGTCGGGGGCTACATGTATTATATGTTCTTTGTCAATAATATACGAGCCTGTTTTGCTTAAGTTATGAAGTTTTGCAATGACTCTGTTATGTTTGCCCGAGTACAGCTTTCTGCGGTGAATGATTTTATTAAGTTCCTATAGACTAACTCGGCGCAGACTATATAGTTGGGTAAAACTAATGATAACTAAGTCAGAACTTAGAGCTTGGCGGCATTGCACATATATTTACACATATCCTTACAAAAAGTTTATATACACACCGACTGCATGATAGACTGTCCTTACATACCCAGGTCTTGGGTGATCACATCTGCAGTCAGCCTCGCCTGGGCTATCAACCCCAGCGCCTCCTCAGGTGTCGTCTCCTCGGCGAATCCCTCTCCGATGGCTTCAATATCTGCCCTGGGGTAGATTGACTTGGTCATCGCCAGGATTTGGGCCACGCCGACAACAACATGCTCATCCGAGTACCTCTTCAGGATACTCGGAGCTTTGTTAAGGTGCGCCTGCACTTGGGAGACCATGTTGGAGCTGGTTCCCATGTAGTGAGGATCCATGACGTCAAGGAGCCCTTTCACGGACTTGGCAAGGATCTCCCGTGACTCCTTGACAACTTTCACCTCCTCTGCAAAATCCTGAAACTGGATCTGGGCATTGGCTCTAGCGGCTACCTGGGTTCATCGACAAGTAAACTTGTTAGGCAAAATTGCAGACAGGGTACTTAATGGATTGGTTAAGATCATTGTCAGGGCAGAGACTTACTTTCGTAGTCGGCCTCCCATTTCGCACTGGCCTTCTCTAGTTCACCCTTCTCCTTCTCGAGCTTGGCGTTGGCCTTCTTCAAGTCGGCCTTCTCCTTCTCGAGCTCGGCTTTGGCCCTTTTCAAGTCAGCCATGTCTTTCTCAAGCTCAGCCTTGGCCCTCTCGGCCTCCTTCAGCTTGGCTTCCCCCTCTGTTCGGCTCTTCAACTCAGCTTTGAGGGCTGCACATCAGAATAGTCAAGTACTCAGCATTGCAGTCAAGACACAACTGGGTAGTCGGGAACAGCATGGCTGGAGAAATATACTAAGGGCTCGGTCAGGAAGACGTATTCGGGAGACTTACTTCCAATCTTCTTGGCTTGGTTCCAATTTTTGTCCCTGAGTTGATTAACGGCACCCTTCAGCCATGACTCCCTCTCCTGGCTACGCCGCTCCAATTCGCCCTTTACGGCTTGGAGCTGGTCCAATTGTTGGAGTTGGGGGCAAGCTGGGTCAGGACTTCATTCATCCTTTCTGAGCGGTCAACAAGTTTCTACTCGGGGAGAAAATAGAGCAAAGCAGAGTCAAGTATCAGAACACTTATGCAAGGAAGATTTCCAAGACTCCAATACGGCAAAAGTCATACCTGGACCCCCCGGGATGCGACGATTGTGGCACGGAGCAAGTCCTCCCGCTTCTTCTCCACTGCAACCTCATCATGCTTGTAACTCTTTGCAGTTCCGCCAAGGGCTACCCAGCAGAATGTCCTCGAGAATTTGCAGGGAGGAGCCTCAAGCCTGGGGAGGTCCGATCTCTCTAAAGACGACGACGATGACAGGGATGGTGACAGGGTCCTGGCCTCCAACTCGGCAGTTGCTGTGGCATCAGAGACATGCTCAGGGGCTGGAGCAATAACTTCGACACTAGCCCCTTGGTCGGCCAGCGTCGGCGGCTTTGTAGTCAGGACGACCTTGGTTTCTGTGACGAAGATGGTCGCCGGCTCAGCAGGAATGCCTGCGGGCGCTAGTCCGGCTGGGGACGGCTCTACAAAGAAGAGCAGCTGGCGTGCTCTCCTTGAGATCGATGTTGGTGCGCTTCCTGCACGATGAGTCGGATATCAACACAACACAATGCTGAACAGGACTTCCGGAAGACTTAAAGTCACACACCTCTTGGAGAATTTGAGTTTGCCCCCGGGGGCTCCTGATGTCGGTGGCGGACTGTTGCCAGCTGTCGGGCTAGACGGCGTGATAGTCGGCGGCAGCGTTTTTGTCCTGGTTGGCCCCGCTCTTGGTGTGGCCGGCTTGGGCGCTCGGGTACTCACGGGCGAACGCCATTCTTTGAGGCTTTGATAGTGCGCGGAGCGGCGTGCTTGACCAAATGAACCTGTAGCGTCGGCCAGCAGACCTCACACTTATTGGGGCATCATGTTGCCTGACTTGATTGCACTTTTGTGATTTACCCGATCCTGTGACTCAGTAGCCTGGGGGCTGGGCCGGCGGTGTCTTTTATCCTCAGACTTTCGGCTGCTGCACTCGGCCTCATAACCTTCTTCTTGCCCTGATCTTCAACAGGTCTCTTCCCCACTTTCTTGAAGTCGGGTTGGGCAGCAGAGGGATTTAACGGCCTCTTCTTCGACTTCATGGCCGATAAAGCTCGGGAGTTGTCATCGAACTCCTTACATTTCTACAAGCAATTCAGCAATATGCATCACATACCACAGAAGCAATCAAGAATATAGCCACTCATCACAGATGAACAGCAAGGGTTACCTCTGGACGAGGCCGTTTTCGGCTGTAAGCCGCGACGGAGCGCTCTGCATCTTTGGTTTCAACCACCCCAGTAGAGAAATAACTGAACAACACTTCGGTCACTTTCTGTTGGTCAGCTAGATCTCGGCATTTTCGGTCGGGATCGTCCCTCCCCCAGTAATCCCAACAGAATTGGCTTCTTAGCTTCAATGGCTGGACACGCCGGGTAAGGAAACGCCTGGCCACCCAAGGTCCGGTCAGACCGGCGCTCTTCAACCTATCTAGTCTTTCAAGCAACTGATGCACTTGGCCCATCTCCTCAAAAGTTGGCAATGAGGACCAATCGGACGAGACCACCGGAGGCAAACCAGTAAATGGAGGCAGAGAGGGTTCTAGATCAGAACAATAGAACCATTCCTTATGCCAACCTTTCAAGGAAGTTTTCAGAGGAAGAGATGAGATATGTCCTTTTCATCTCACTTTCTGAGCTGGATGCCGGTCCGCCCCAATCACCTGGACTTTGCTGTTTGGAGGGCTGGGGCTTGATGTGGAACAAGTGTCTAAAAAAGATTTAAATGGGTTCCACACCCAAAGAAACACTCGCAAAGAGTTACAAATATAGCAATTTGCAAGACGGAGTTGGGATTCAGATTCACCAACTCCAATCCATAGAAGGCAAGAAGACGGCGGAGGAAGTCAGAAGATGGAAGAAATAGACCTCGGTCGAAAAAGAGACCAAAAACAACAGTCTCATCAGCCTGGGGCTCCGGAACTGATTCACCTTCTGCCAGGAGCCAACAGATGACATCGTGGCTTTACAGCCGTAGCAACTTCTCCAAGTGCTCTAGCTTGGACCGACCTCAATCTGAAGTCAGCCACACCTCATCCGACGCCTCCACGAAATCTGAGGCCCTCGGCATGGTTGAGGACGAGAAGATTTGGGGGAAATGTTGCTAGGGGTTTGGAATGGACGAGGAGGAGCAGAATCGCCCAAGTTTCAGTGGGGAAGAGCAAGTAATGGCGAGCCCTAGCGAAGCGGGAGGCGAAATTTTGGCATGGAGATTGGAAGACGAAATGATTGGTGGATTGAAGATGAAGGAATCTTTTCTCTCTCTGCCTTTTATAGAGCCATTTCTGATTCGTGGGCCTGGACTTACACAGTCGGTACTGGGCCACCAAGATATGAATTTCTACAGTAGCACGCTCAATGTGGGCCGCTCGCTGGCTGTGTTAAAATCACAGTGCTAGTGATACAAACAAGAACCGATGAGGTAAACAGATATGCTTCATGAAGGCCTAATTGCTAAACACATGTGTTCGGGTATCTGTCTTATCCCACTAGGTATTGAAGATAATCCTTATAAGGGTCACAAGATGGTCTTCATCAAGATTGGGATACAGTATCGCTCAAGTTCACCTGACCACATAATGGATTAAATTTCAAAAGTGGCACTCGGCCTACATGCTTGCCAAAGTTGCCATGAGCAAATCTCTTTCCAGCCGACATGACGCTGAGGAGTCTAACTTCCGAGTAGTGCACTACTCGGGAGAGACTATAAATATTCTTTCCAACTGATATGACGCCGAAGAGTCTAACTTTTGAGTGGGACGCCACTCGAAAAAGACTATAAACACATTTTCTAGCTGACATGAAGCTGAAGAGCCTCACATACGAGTGGCATGCTACTCGGCAAAGACTATAAATTATTTCCAGTTGACACGATACCGAAGAGTCTCATATACCAGTAGTATAGCTCTTACTAGCTCGAGTAAGACTACAAGGTTAAAGATCTTTGACTTTATGTTTAATTGTTTTCACAATTAAGCACAAAGTCGGGGGCTACACCTAATAGGTGCACCTATTCGGTGCACACTATTCATACATCTACATGGAGCCCTTCATAGCCTCGCTACCAGCTGACATGAAGCAGGACTCGGGAAGAAGAAGCACTCGGACAAAGAGTACTCGGGGGCAATGCACTCAGGCTAACTTCACCGTGGTGGATGAGCACTCGGCATCAGCTGTGACTCAACTATGAAGTCTCAGGGGCTACTGTGAGGCCATGGGCCCCGGGTTCCTCATCACAAGCATATGGGCCACTCAGATAGAGGATGGGCCTAGCCTTGTAATTAGAGATATGATAGAACCCGGCAGACTTTGCCTTGTACAATAAGTGAAAGCCCGTTGATGTTGCCTAGAGGGGGGGTGAATAGGCGTTCCTGAAAAATTCTCCAAAAGCAGCGGTAAAATACTGGTAGGAACCTCCGACCAAAATGGTAGGAGGTTCCGACCGGCTCTCTCGGGCTGGCCAAGAGGGCTGGTCGGAGGTTCTGGCCTAGAACGCCGGAAGTTCAGACCCTGGAGTTCAGACTCTACCAATATACTTCTATAAAGGATAAATTTGACAGAGATCAAGTAAAGTGCAAGTAATGGAGTAAGAGATAAATGCTAGCAAGTTAATATACAAAATGAGGCAATAACGAGAAAAGACAACGGAGACACAAAGATTTTTCCCGAAGTTCGGATCACAAAGATCCTACGTCTCCGTTGAGGAGCTCCAAAGAGCTGGGTCTCAATTGACCTCTTTCCTCACCAAGTGACCACAAAGATCAAACTTGGTTTCCACTAGAATTTACCTCTTTTCCTTGCAGAGGCGAGATTAACCTTCACAAACTTTCCCGGGACAATCCACAACAAGAGGAAGCTCGCGGGAGATGCCTTACCGTCTAGGAGGTTTCCCTCCAAGAGAAATAAGCCCCAAGCAGCCAATCCGCGATCTCCACAAGTGCACAAGATCCTCCTAGCCTTCTCTCAACAAAATTCACCCAATTTCCCACTAGATCCTCACAAGAATCACAAAGAATGCACTAGGATTAGTTGGGAGAGCTCAAAGCACCTTAGGAGAGGCTAGGGAACAGTTGGAATGAAGTGGAATGCATCAGCAACGGCTAGAATCCAAGTTTGGGTTTTATAGGACATGGCTTACGTCACTTAGCCGTTACTCACAGATTTTGTCCCGGAGCCTCCGACCGGCGGGATCGGAACCTCCGGCCAACACTTAGTCTATGGCCGAAGTAGCTGGTCGGAGCCTCCGACCCTGGGGGTCGGAACCTCCGGCCAACACTTAGTCTGTGGCCGAAGCAGCTGGTCGGAGCCTCCGACCCTGACACTGAAAATTCCCATCCCAAGTGTATGTGTTGTGCCAAAGTGATGAACTCTCAGCTATTTTGATCTTAAGCACTTGAGTGGTCTTGGAACACTGCTTGCAACCCCTCTTGATAGAACGGTTTTCCTTCAACTCTAAAGAAAATTCAAATGAATTTAAAATAGACTCCGAGTCGCTTCGCCGTTTTGCATCATGTCTTTGTGGGGGTCTCCATGCACCACACTAAGCAACCTGGGACTAATTCTCTGCACAATTCTTGATAAACTCATTAGTCCCTTAACCGCTTTGCCATTAATCCACCAAAACCCACTTAGGGGATAGATGCACTTTCAATAAGGAATATACAGTCCTGGTCGGGTAGGTTATATCTCTAAGAAGAGATCCCTTGGCTGGACTCCGGCTAGGACTCTTACCTTGTACCCCTGTCCCCCAGTATATAAGGGGAGGCAGGGCGCCCCCTGAGGGCATAAGCTCATAGAAGCGAACACACATCCTCAAAGGAATACACCACAAATGGACGTAGGGTATTACCTCACATCGAGGGCCTGAACCAGTATAAATCTCCCCATGTTCCTTTGCAATCCACCAAGTTTCGATCCAACGAGTAGCCCCATATTCATAATGCCGGTGTAAAACATCGACACCTTCCTATATTGGGGATAGTTTATGCCTGTCTTTGGTGGTTTGTATTTTTCTCAAGACGAGATCTCCGACCAAAAAGACACGGCCAGGGACATTGTGATTGTGGTAGTGGCCTTGAAGATACCATGCCGACTGGATTATGGTGATGTCCCTCGCTTCTTCCAACTGATCTAGTTCGACCAATCGAGTATTGTTTGAGATGTCTTCTGAGTAAGCCCGGACTTGCGGAGAGCCGAACTCTAACTCGGTTGGTAACACAGACTTAGCACCATAGACCAGAAAGAAAGGGGATTACCCTGTTGCCCGACTAACCATGGTTCTGTGAGACCAAAGAACAGATGGGAGTTCTTGTACCCACTAGCCCGCGTATGGTTGTAGTCGGTTGAATATCCTTGTCTTGATGCCTTGTAAGACCATGCCATTGGCATGCTCAACCTGCCCATTGCTCCGCGGGTGTGCCATAGAAGCATAACAGATCTTGATGCCAAATTCATCACAGAAATCTTGAAAGACGTCGCCCGTGAACTAAGTACCGTTATCCGTTATGATGCGGTTAGGAACCCTAAATCGGAATAATATACTCATGATAAAGTCCTTTGCTCGTGCCGCTGTTATGGTAGCAACGGGTTTTGCCTCAATCCACTTCGTGAATTTATCCACTGCGACTAACAAGTGTGTGAACCCTCCTAGCGCTTTCTTGAAAGGCTCAACCATGTCAAGCCCCCATACTATAAACGGCCAAGAGATTGATATGGTTTGGAGTTCTTGGGCTAGGAGATTTGTTTGTCTTGCGTAGAACTGACAACCCTCGCATGTGCGAACAATGTCTTTTGCATCTGTTACTGGTGTGGGACAGAAAAATCCCTGTCGGTAAGCCTTTCTGACTAACGTCCTGGATATGGCATGGTTACCACATATGCCCGAGTGGATCGATTGCAGAATCTGCTTGCCTTCCTCGGTGGTGACACAACGCATGAGGACACCAGATGCACTTCTTCGGTACAGGTCTTCTCCGACTACTAGGAAACTTTTGCCTCGATGTTTGATTTGTTCTGCTTGACTGTGATCTTCTGGGAGTTCGTCGTCCAGGAGGAATTTGAGAACAGGAGTTCGCCAATCTTGACATATGTTCAGCACTTCGTTTGTTGCTGGGGTAGGTTTGTCTCCCAACTGCTCTGGCGCTGGTTTCTTCTTGACTGACGGTTCCATAAGTTGCTCGACAAAGATCCCTATCGAGACTACTTCTCGCTTGGATCCTATGTTTGCCAATTCATCCACAGCATCATTGTATTGTCGTAGGACATGTGTTATCTCCAGCCCGTCAAACTTCTTTTCTAGCTTGCGTACCTCCCGATAGTATGCCACCATGGTATCATCGAGACATGTCCAGTCTTTCATGACTTGGTTCACCACGAGTTGAGAGTCTCCACGCACAACCAGTCGACGAATGCTGAGTGATATAGCGATGCGGAGCCCGTGGATGAGTGCCTCGTACTCGGCGACATTGTGGGAAGCCAGGAAGTGGATCTATAGAACGTACTTAAGTTTTTCACCGGTGGGGGATGTCAGTACGACGCTGGCCCCGGCGCCACTGATCCTTAGAGAACCGTCGAAGTACATTGTCCAGTACTCTAGCTTCGCTGTTGACGTGGGTATTTGAACTTCTGTCCACTCGGCCATGAAGTCAGCTTGAGCTTGTGATTTGATCGCTGTCCATGGCTAAAAGGTGATGTCGAACGCCATCAACTCGAGCGCCCATTTAGCGATTCGGCCAGTGGCCTCGCGGTTATGCAGGACGTCCCCGAGTGGATACAATGTGACCACTGTGACTTGATGCAATTGGAAATAGTGCACCAGCTTCTGGACAGTAATAAGTAGGCCATAGAGCAGCTTCTGGACCTGTGGATATCTTATCTTGGAGTCGGCAAGGACCTCGCTGACGAAGTAGACTAGCCGTTGAATCTTCTGTATGTGACCCAGTTCGGATCGCTCGACCGTGCTGACTACCTGAGTGATTGTAACCAGATATAGCATTAGTGGCTCTTGGGGCATGGGTGACGCCAACACGGGTGGTGATGTGAGAAATTTCTTGAAGTCTTCGAAGGCTTGCTGGGCTTTAGGAGTCCATTGGAAATTGTTTGCTTTCTTCAATAGCTTGAAAAACCAGCTGAGTGCCGCCATGCAGCCGGTCAGCTTCTGGACACCCTTCTGGCTGGTCGGGGGTGCCATGTTCATGATTGCATTGACTTTCTCCGGGTTGGCCTCGATGCCGCGATGTGAGACGATGAAGCCGAGTAGCTTGCCGGATGGGACACCGAAGGCATACTTTTCCGGATTTAACTTCATCTTGAATCTTCGAAGATTTTGGAAGGTTTCTTCCAGGTCAGCGATGAGGTCTTTTTAGGACTTGGTCTTGATCACCACGTCGTCGACGTAGGCTTCCACGTTGTGCCCGATCTGAGTGTGTAGACACCACTGGATTGCTCATTGATACGTTGGTCCAGCGTTCTTCAAACCGAACGGCATAGTGATGTAGCACTAGGCGCCAAACAGCGTGATGAAAGACATCTTTAAGCAGTCCTCCTCCTTCAGGCTGATTTGGTGGTATCCCAAGTAACAGTCGAGAAAGCTGAGAAGTTCTCACCCCGCGGTTGAATCCACCACTTGATCTATTCTTGGTAGACCGAACGGATCCATGGGGCACGCTTTGTTTAGATCGGTGTAGTCGACGCACATGCGCCATTTACCATTTTTCTTCCGGACCAGAACTGGATTTGCCAACCAGTCCGGGTGGTAGACCTCTTTGATGAACCCAGCTGCGAGGAGCTTGGTTATCTCCTCCCGAATAACATCTTTGCGGTCCTGTGCAAAGCACCATAGCCATTGCTTGACTGGCTTGGCATCTGTCATGACATTGAAGGCGTGCTCGATCACCTCCCTTGGTATGCCCGGCATGTCTGACGGTTTCCATGAGAAGATATCCTTGTTGGGTTGAAGGAAGGTGACGAGCGTGTCTTCCTATTTGGGGTCGAGTCCGGTCCCGATTAGAGCAGTCTTGGAGGGGTCGGAAGGGTCCAGGGGGATCTTCTTCATGTTAGAGTCCGCTGAAATTCCCGATTTTGCTACTTTTTTCGCCCGAACATGGTCTTCCTCGACTTTAGTTGTGATGGCTTGTCGAATGCTGTTGCGTCCGATTGCCGCCTCTTGTGATTGAGCCAGCTTGCAGCTCTCCTTGTCGTAGGTGAAGGCTTGCTTGACGTCGCTACGGAGGGAGAGGACTCTGGCTGGCCCAGGCATCTTGAGCACCATGTAGGTATAGTGCGGTATCGCCATGAATTTGGCGAGCGTCGGTCGTCCGAGTATCGTGTGGTATGCGGTCTCGAAGTAGGCGACCTCGAAGCAGATGTTTTCTGTGCAGAAGTTATCCCACATGTCAAAGGTGACCGGCAATATTATCTGTCCGAGGGGGGTTGAAGACAGGCCGGGAATTATCCCGTGGAAGGGCGCCGTACTCGGCCACAGTTCTAAACGAGGAATCCTCATCTCATCCAGAGTCTTAGCGAACAAAATGTTGAGCGCACTGCCTCCATCTATGAGTACCTTCTTCAGCTTGATATTTTTGACGACCAGGTCCAAGACGAGTGGGTAGTGTCCTGGGTGTGAAACCCGATCTGGATGATCTGCGCAGGTGAATGTGATGGACATCTCTGACCAGTGCAAATACTGGGGGCGTATGTTGTAGAGACTGTGTTGATGTCGTGTGCTGTTAGCTTCTGCTTCCGCTTGGACTCATATGCAAACGGCCCTCTAAAGATGTGGTTGAGCTTGGCCTGGGGATCCTGAAAATCATCGGCCGGGCCCGGATCTGGCTTGTCTTTGTCCTTGTCGGTGCCAGATGATGAAGCCTGCTCAGAAGCAAACTTCTTAACCATGAAGCAGTCCTTGGCCGCGTGGTTGCCCTTGGGGTGGAAGGGGCAAGGCCCGTTCATAACTTTCTGATAGTCGTTGTTCCTTGGGGGCCGTGACTGAGTTCGCTCCATGTTGGCCACCTCGTTATCCGACTTCCGCTTGCAGCTGTCGGACTTGTTCTGTGATGGCTCGTTGTCGGCTTTGGCCTTTTGGTCCTTCTGCCGGGGCTCTTTGTTCTCGTCGAGGGCCTCTGCGACCGCCTCAACCGAGTCGGCGTATTTATTCGCCATATCAAAGACAGCCTGGACAGAGGCTGGTGGCTTCCGAGTGAACTGCGCGATGAACGGGGCGACCTTGACTCCCTTGCGGAAGGCAGCGATGACGACCTCGTCCTTGATCATAGGAATGGAATTGCGCTTCTCGGAGAACCTTTTGATGAACTCACGGAGGGACTCGTTCTTCCTCTGGTGCAGCTGGTAGAGATCGTGCTATGAAGATGGTCTTTCGTAAGTCCCTTGAAAGTTGGCTATGAAGCGTTCCCGGAGTTCCTCCCAGGAGCCGATTGATCGCCTCGGGAGCCCTGTTAGCCATGCCCTCGCTGAGTCGGCCAGGGCGACCGGGAGGTAGTTAGCCATGGCTTTGTGGTCACCTCCGGCGGCTCGGAATGCCAGGGTATATACGGTGAGCCAGGACTCGGGGTTAGTTTTGCCGTCGTATTTCTCGATTCCCATAGGCTTGAAGCTCGATGGCCGGTCGACATCTTGTAGCTCCCGGGTGAAGGCTAGTATGCCTTCATCTTTGTGAGGGCTCCGGCTCCAACCGCGACAGTTAAACTGTTCATGGTGAAGACCGAAACGCTCGTGCTCGCCCTGTAGTCGGCGTTGCTCGTCGTCTTCGCGTTGACGACGCCGAGCATTAATCTCTTGGCGGAGATCACGTTGTAGTTGGACTCGGAGGTCTGGTTGAACCGACGATCGTTCTGGGGGCGCCGCCGATTGTTGTTGTTGGTGTTGCCGAGTGATGTTTGCAGTGACTCCTCGTGCGGCTGACTTGAGCCGGCCGCCCGGTGTTGTGCTAATGTAGATGATCCTGCCGTCGGAGAACCCGACTGGTTGGTCGGTACAAGTGTGTCGCCCGACTGCTGGTGCTGTTGGCAAGCAGCAGATGTAATCATCGCCTTGATCTTGGTGACAGTCGGGGTGGCCTGGTGCTCAGCTCGAGCTAGAGTGTGTCCAGCAGGGTGGCAGTGGCCATGATGTTCTGTTGTGGCATGACGAAGATGTTGTGGTTGCCGACTTTGGTTTGGAGGATCTGTTCCTAAACGGTTCGCCCAGCCCTGCGTAGCTTGTTGTTGCGGGCCTCGCGATCGGCCTCCTCCTGTTGCCATAGTTAGCGTGCGTCCTCTTGTTGCTCCTCTTGTAGTCGGCGTACCTTCGGTGGAGGGGTTGAAGCCATAAAGATCTCTTGGGGTAGAAGGAAACTCACCAGACTGGTGTTCGAACTGGTGTTCGAACCATTATCCGACTTGGAGTCGGAATCCAAGTAGTTGATCGGAGTAAGGATGACTCCGACCTCTCTAGATCCAATCTGGAATGGCTCTGGGCCATGTCCAAACTAAAAAATAGAGGATCGGGTCAGCCGCGTGGGATGTAGATCCGCAGCGCCGCCAGTTCTGCAAGGGAGATTGATGATCTCTCCCCTTCCTGGCCCGACCCGAGCCGGCTCGAGGCCAAGTGCGAGTCGGACGCTGAAGGAGAGAGTTGTCCCGAGACCTGGACTGGTGGTAGATCGCCGCAGCAGGTTGATGGAGGTAGCTACAGCGTCTTGTGGGCCGACTGGCATGGAGTCGGCTAGTTCCTCGGCTGGTTGGATCAGGTCTGCGTCAGCCAAGGTGAGATTGCCGAACATGTCGGCGACGAAGTCGACGCTTCCGAATGAGATTGTATCTCTAGGAGAGAATTTGTCGCTGTCGACTCCTGTTGTTGGATCCGTCGAGCTTGTAGATGTAGATCTCGCCGAAGCCCCTACCTGGTGCGCCAACTGTCGATGTTTTACACCGGCAATATGAATATAGGGCTACTCGTCGGATCGAAACTCGGTGGATTGCAAAGTAACACGGGGAGGTTTTATACTGGTTTAGGCCCTCGATGTGAGATAATACCCTACGTCTAGTTGTGATGTATTCCTTTGAGGATGTGTATTGTTCTGCCCTCATGGGGCACCCTGCCTCCCCTTATATACTAGGGGACAGAGGTACAAGGTAGGAGTCCCAGCCGGATTATAGCTAAGGGATTTCCCCTTAGAGATATAACCTACCCGACTAGGACTATATATTCCTTATTGTACAAGGCAAAGTCTGCCGGGTTCTATCATATCTCTAATTACAAGGCTAGGCCCATCCTCTGTCCGAGTGGCCCATATGCTTGTCATGAGGTACCCGGGGCCCATGGCCTCCACAGGCTGAAAGTAACTCATGTTTTGCACCAATATAATGAAGCCGTAGATGAGATAGCCAATATGGGATCTAAGCGAGCAGTGGTCCCGACTGGAGTTTTTATTGACTAGCTGCTGGAGAAACCAGTTAAGAGAAAATCTGACCCCGACTGGTCAGGGGCTGATCTAGAACCTGAATCAAAGGAGCTGCTTATTATTTCTCAAGACTTGCGGACTCCAATCATCCGATTCTTATTAGAAGACGAGCTCCCGGAAGACTGCAGTGAAGCCGAACAAGTCAAACGTCAGAGCAAAAGCTTTATCGTGGTTGGAGAAGAATTCTTTCATCGAAGTGCATCCGGAGTCCTCATGCGCTGCGTCACACCTGAGAAGGGCAAGCAGATTCTGTGATCAATTCACTCAGGCATCTGTGGCAACCATGCTGGATCAAGGACGTTAGTCAGAAAGGCTTATAGACAAGATTTTTTGTGGCCGACTGCGGTCACTGAAGCAAAAGACATAGTTTAGACATGCGAGCGATGCCAGTTCTTTGCTCGGTGTTGACACCGAAAATCACCAGCAGCGTCGAGAATGAGCCGATGATCTGGTTCGAAGCACTAGACACGCGAAGGCCTGGGAGATCTGCTTAGCTCCAGTGCAGGTCCTAAGTTTGAGGTTCACGGGCGTGCCAGTCAATTTGACCTAGCAATTGTCAAGGAGATAGAAAAGTTAGATCATTGATCCAATTGGCCAACCAGCCGATACAGACTTCCTCCAGCCGATTACCGATAGTACTTGTACATCGGCTAGAAGCCGATGATGATATAAGTAAACAATAAGCCAGCCGACTGCCAAAAAAACACTTGGACATCTGCTAGAAGCCGATGATAGAGTAGATAAGCAGAATAATATTCAAGACAATGCAGTCGGCTTTATCTATTGAAAGATAACTTATCGGCTAGGCACTCCGATAAAACATCGCATAAACACCCATCGGCTTAACAAGGATAAATCTATCATTATCAATCTAGTAGGTCAAACTTAACTGATGCAGCACTGATTAATAATGATAAAAGAACCTCGATGAGCCGATAGATCTAATGCGATCGTGATGAACTATATGATAACTTATAGGCTTTACATCCAGATAAGACACTTGCGTAAAATCTATCAACCTAGCAGGAATAAATTATCACTAGTAGTTTAGTAGGTCGGACCCAACCGATGCAGCACAAACTGACGATAAATTACACCCAGTAAGCTGATAAATCTACGCACGTGTGATGTGATATATCCACTCGGGCTAAGAGATTAAACTTAACTGATGCAGCCGTAGACAGAATAGATACACCGTGGTAAGCCGACCACCGTAGATCAGCTAGAATATCAGACCTAACCAAGGAAGTCCTAGCCAATAAGGTAGTCGGGGTAACGAGACTTACCCTCTCGTAGGAGTTCGGACCTAACCGATGCAGCCTGGCTCGAGAAGCAAGAACCCGTCGAAAAGGGTGGCGATGCGCCGAAGTTGTATTGATCTGTGAGATAGTTTACATGGTCCCCGGGCATATGTATTTATACCCCGAGTTGATACAGTCCTGATCGGATATGAAACAGGAGTTTCCTAACTATAAAAGGAAACTTAACAAGCCCTGACCGGACACGAGATCAAGTTTTCCTAAAAATTATTAAAGCTACCTAATTTATAGATAAAATAGTTAACTGCCATGCTGTGGTCTTCACGATTCCTTCCTGAATTCAGCTTCTTCTGGATTAGATTTCATCGGCTGATATAGCCTCTTTCCTTAACCGAACATGATAACGAACCTTACCAAATTTTGGTGTTAACACATGCCCCCCAATTTCGAAGTTTGTTATCAAACTTCAAAATTCTTCTGTTTGGGCTTCAGCAATTCCTCCCTGGCCTCTTGAAATCGGCTTTGATGATCCGATACCTTCTGTACTAGGTGTGCTAGGCTCTCAAAGTCTTATGATGGAAATCTTTCCTTGATCGGAGCCAACAAACCTTGGAATGCTAACTCGGCCAGCTGTGCATCATCTAGACTTAAACTATAACATCGGCTTCTAACATCACGAAACTGCTGGATATATTCTGCGACTTATTCATCTGGCTTCTGTATTACCAATGTTAAATCTGTTAAACTCATCTCCTGAATCCCAGTAAAGAAATATTTGTGGAATTGCTTTTCCAAATCGGCCCAACCCCAAACTGAATTTCGTGGTAACGAAGAAAACCATGTGAAGGCCGATCCGGACAATGATAGCGGGAAAAATCTAACTCTCAAAGCTTCTTCAGCCGATGCCTCCCCACACTGAGCCAAAAATCGGCTGACATGCTCTACTGTAGATACATCATCTTGCCCTGAGAATTTGGAGAAGTCTGGTACTCTGTATCGGCACGGCAATGAAACTCTATCAAACCAATCTGGATATGGATGCCGATACATAAATGTTTCCTTCTTTGGTTTTAGACCGAATTGTTCTCTCACCACCTCTGTGATTCTTGCTGTCCAATCTTCTTCCCTTGGATCTTTGATGTGATAATGCAGAGGTGGAGTGGGTAGTCGATTCTGCTTCTGATATTCTCTTTGATAATTGTACTCAGGGACAGCTCCTGGATGACTCTGTCGATGCCCCCCATAGTATGTAGTTTGATGATATCCTTGAGGAATTCCATCTTGTTTTCCCCCAGTCAGTTGAATCGGTTCCACCGCCTTCATGATCAAGCTCTGTAATGTGTTCACCAATATCCCAGATTGATTGATCAATGCATGGTGAATTGCTTCATTAATCATCTCTTGAAGTGGCTTCTGTGAACTTGCAGGCGATGTATGGCTCGATTCGCCAACCAGAACAAGTTTTGGTAATTGTGACTTCTGAATCGGCCCTTGATCTGTCATACCGAAGGATTCTAGACAAAGCTTCTGAAATTCAGCAATGTTCTGCTCCACTTGTTGTCTTTGTTCTTCGGTCAAGTCTTCCATTGTGACTGGAATCACGTTGTTTGTGCTGACCTCCTTTCCAGCCATGTCGAAGTTCTGTGTCCCACTAGGTGTGCCAAAAACATGTTGACACCAAAAATCACCAGCAGCATCGAGAACGAGCTGATGATCTGGTTCGATGCACTAGACACGCGAAGGCCTAGGAGATCTGCTTAGCTCCAGTGAAGGTCCTAAGTTTGAGGTTCGCGGGTGTGCCAGTCAATTTGACCCAGCTATTGACAAGGAGATAGAAAAGTTAGATCATTGATCCAATCGGCCAACTAGCCGATACAGACTTCCTCCAGCAGATTACCGATAGTACTTGTACATCGGCTAGAAGCCGATGATGATATAAGTAAACAATAAGCCAGCCAACTGCCGAAAAAACACTTCGACATCCGCTAGAAGCCAATGATAGAGTAGATAAGCAGAATAATATTCAAGACAATGCAGTCGGCTTTATCTATTGAAAGATAACTTATCGGCTAGGCATTCCGATAAAACATCGCATAAACACCCATCGGCTTAACAAGGATAAATCTATCATTATCAATCTAGTAGGTCAAACTTAACTGATGTAGCATAGATTAATAATGATAAAAGAACCTCGATGAGCCGATAGATCTAATGCGATCGTGATGAACTATATGATAACTTATCGGCTATACATCCCGATAAGACGCTTGCATAAAATCTATCAACCTAGCAGGAATAACTTATCACTAGCAGTTTAGTAGGTCGGACCCAACCGATGCAGCACAAACTAGCGATAAATTACACCCAGTAAGCTGATAAATCTATGCACGCGTGATGTGATATATCCACTCGGGCTAAGAGATCAAACTTAACTGATGCAGCCGTAGACAGAATAGATACACCGTGGTAAGCCGACTACCGTAGATCAGCTAGAATATCGGACCTAACCGAGGAAGTCCTAGCCGATAAGGTAGTCGGGGTAACGAGACTTACCCTCTCGCAGGAGTTCGGACCTAACCGATGCAGCCCGGCTCGAGAAGCAAGAACCCGTCGAAAAGGGTGGCGATGCGCCGAAGTTGTATTGATCTATGAGATAGTTTACATGGTACCCGGGCATATGTATTTATACCCCAAGTTGATACAGTCCTGATCGGATACGAAACAGGAGTTTCCTAACTATAAAAGGAAACTTAACAAGCCCTGACCGGACACGAGATCAGGTTTTCCTAAAAATTATTAAAGCAACCTAATTTATAGATAAAATAGTTAACTGCCATGCTGTGGTCTTCACGATTCCTTCCTGAATTCAGCTTCTTTTGGATTAGCTTCCATCGTCTGATATAGCCTCTTTCCTTAACCGAACATGATAACGAACCGTACTAAATTTTGGTGTTAACACTCGACATACACATTTACCAGCTCAGGAGTTTTATACAGTCCCATTATCTTGGCCCTTTGTGGTCTAGGGGCTTGACATGGTTGGGCCTTTAGGGAAAGCACCAGGGGTTTACACACTTGTTTGTCACGGTGGACAAGTTCACAAAGTGGATTGAGCCAAAACCCGTTGCTACCATAACTTTGACCGGGGCAAAAGACTTCATCATGGGTATTATTTACCGATTTGGAGTTCCCAATCGCATCATAACGGACAACGGCACTCAATTCATCAGTGGCATATTTCAAGATTGCTGTGACAAATTCAGCATCAAGATCTGTTATGCTTCTGTGTATCACCCATGAAGCAATGGGCAGGTCGAGTGCGTAAATGGCATGGTCTTACAAGGTATCAAGGCTAGGGTATTTGACTGACTATGACCATATGCAGATCGGTGGGTACAAGAACTACCATTGTTCTCTGGTCTCTACGAACCACGGGCAGTCAGGCAAAAATGCAATCCCCTTTCTTCCTAGTCTGTGGTGCTAAGGCTGTGTTACCAACTGATTTGGAGTTCGGCTCTCTGCGAGCTCGGGCCCACTCAAAAGAAAAAACAAATGAAGACTGACTGGTCAAGCTAGATCACTTGGAGGAAGCAATGGACATTGCAACAATTCAGTCGGCAAGATATCTTCAAGGCTTATGTCGTTATCACAGTCGTAATGTCCGTGGCCGCGCCATTTCGGTGGGAGATCTCATATTGAGAACAATTAAAACCACCAAAGACAGGCACAAATTATTTCCCTTATGGGAGGGGCCATTCATTATCGCTGAGGTGACACGCCCGGGGGCTTACCGATTGAAGACTGAAGACGACGTCCTAGTCAATAACTCATGGAACATAGAACAGCTACGTCTTTTCTATACCTGAGCATTGTACTCAATTTATATATAAATAAAGTTTTTTACTCTGACTCACTATGCCGATTGTTCCAACCGAGTAGTGAGTTGGGGGCTACATGCTGATAACACATCTCCTGTTATTGCTTAACCTCAAGTTTGGTTTATTTAAGTCACGAAGTCTTATTTCGATCATGCTAACTTTTACCAAGTACAGACTTATCGGATGAATGCTTTTTAAGTTGGTCCTCATTACTCGGTATAATCTAGCTGGTCGGATAGGACTAATGATGACTGTGGTGGATCAAGTACTTGGGCAGATTTTGCAAAAGCATAGAAACACATGTATTTACAACATGGACAATTACCAAGTGTATCTTCTATACACCATACTTAAAAGGTTTCTCTGCCTGATTGACAGCACAGCTACAGTGGCAACTCCTCGGCTATCGTTCTTGCAGTGAGCCTCACCTGGTTGATCAACTCAAGGCCTCGTTCTAGAGTCGTGCCCTCCGTGAACCCCTCACCGACTGCCTCAATATCCACACGGGAGTAAAGAGACTTGGTCATCACGAGTGCCTGGGTAATCCCCAGGGTGGCATGCTCCGTTGCGAAGTCCTTCAAGACAGCCGGGGCATCTTGAAGTCGTTGCAGCACTTGGGCGGGCATTCTAGAGCTGGACCCAGCTTCTCGCGGCTGCATAATGTCCAATAGATACTACGCAAAATCCACAATGGGACTCCACGAGTCTTCTGTAGCCTTGATCTCCTCACTGAAGGAGTTGAACTACGTCTGCACATTGACCTTGTAGTCTGCCATCCAAGAGAAAAGTCATGAAGGAATCTGCCCAGTTAGTCCGCTAAAGCTTAGAAGCAGACAAAACAACTTACTTGCAAACTCGGCATCGACCTTGGACTTGTAAAATCATTGTCATGATTAATATTTTGTGATGAACAATTGGCTTTGCAAATGATTTATTTAATGAAATTTGGTTTGAAAATATATGTGGATGTTGGTGTGAGTGTGTGTGACTAATGTGGGTCAGGTTGTGATATCTGTGCCTAGAAACAGTTGTTTTGTCTATTTGTGTGCAGGTGACTTGAGGTCTAACCTTGGTCAATGGTGAAGACCGGGACTACGCTCAGGGGGGAGCTGAGGTCTAGCACGGCCGGGATGCCATGTGACAAGGTTGGACTAAAGTCAGTTTGTCTTGTAGTCAATATTGGTCAACGGTAGGATCGTGACTACACTCAGGGAGGAGCCGAGGTCTAGAACGATCAAGGATACCAGGTGACGAGATTGGACACAAGATGGCACACGGTGGATGGATACCGTGTGGGAGGTCTTCACAACAGGCTTTGCAAATTAGATATGCAAGCGTCGGAGCAAAATCGGAGAACGAAATCAGAACCAGTGCTACAGTACATGAACCGCATTGCTACAGCGCCGAGCCAGATTGGTACAGTACTCAGGTTTGCTGCTATAGTGCTTAGACTGCTACAACGCTGGCTACATGTGAGGGAGTCCGAGTTGGCTATAGAAAGGAGAATTTAATTTGGTAAATTGTAATTAGATTTGGTAATGGAAGGTTTGAGTCCTAGTGGGACTAGGAGTTCTACTCCTAATTTGTGTAGGATGTTTTAGGTATAAATAGATGAGGGATGGAGGCTCTAGAGATATAACTTGTGGAAGAGAGAAAAGCTAGGGTTTAGCCTTGAGAGAGAAATGAGTGCTTTGTATGCACTTTGTAAACACATCTTGATGCAATAAAGAGAATTATTCTTCAAGATTTGCATTGTCATTCGGGAGTCTCGTCGAGATCGTTTTCAGTCTATTTCCAGGCGGTCAGCCCAGGAGATAATCGGCGGTTAGACCGGAAGCAAGGACACGGTCAAACCGGCAGAAAGGACAAGGTCGGACCGACGTCTTCCAGAAAGGTTGGAGATCTGGATTAAAGTAAAATTAACTTCATTGGTTTAGAGGTAACTTTTTATTTCGTGAAAAGTTTGGTTTTTAATAATCCTACCATTCACCCCCCTCTAGTAGGCGTAATTCTTGTCTTTCGATCCTACAGGACTTTGCCTTTTCAAGATCTGTGAGTTCTTTTCTCAAGCGCTCTATCTCCAAGGATTGGTTGTGGAGTTTGGTCTCATGAGCTACAACCAGACAAGTATGAAGATCAGCAATCTGTAGAGGATACCTAGAGCTACTCGGGCAGTAAGGGGAATTAACTTGGATTGTCCTAATCTTTTCCCATTGCTCGTTGCGCAGCTTATTGACTGAGTCCCTCAGCCAGGACTCCCTCTACTTGCTGGTCCTTTCCAGCTCGTCCTTCTTGGCCTGGAGTTGGGTGAATTGAGTAATCTAAGGAGTAAGCCTAGCAAGTGCCCGACTCATCTTCTCAAATCGATCAGCGATTTTTTACAAGACAAGTCATTGTCAAGAAAGATGATCGGTTATCAATCTATGCAACCAACAATGAAGTTGAAGCTATAGTTAGTTGAGCTGCTTACCTGGACCTGCCTTGAAGCCTTGATGGTGGCCTTGAAAAGCTCGACCCTCTCCTTCTCAGCAGCCTCCTCGTCCAGCCTCAGGGAATCCACACTCCCGTCTAGGTTAGTCCAATGGAACACCCGGGGAAATCGCATGGTGGGGCTTCGAGTCATGGGAGGTCGCCTTTTTTGGAAGAAGGAGACAATGGAGGAGAGGGAGTTGCTGGTCTAGGGCCTTTAGTGGCATTGGCTCCTCAGCTGGCTGTGCGACTAGATCTTTAATGGGACTTGCAGCTTCCCGACTGGGAGAGGCTTGTGGTTCGGTGGAGTGCGTCACCTCGCCCTTAGGGGCTGGGGCGGCACTCGGCTCAGGCTGCGGTCTCTTTGCCTTGGCCTCAATCGGGGCTAGGACGGTGATGGGGTGTGTGGCACTGTCCCCTTGGGATCAGTGTCACTGGGCTTTTTGAACAATTATTCAACAATCAAAACATTGCAACACACGTCAGGATATTTGAACACTGAAGATCTCATACCACTTGAAAATCTTAAACCTCCACCCCTATGTGTCACGGGGGAGGTAGTAGGCAAAGAGCCTGAAGGCTTACTTCGAGAGGCCATGCTGCTTGGCGTTGGTCCTTGAAATGCGGCATCGGGTGGTGCGGTGCTTGGGCCAATCGGCTCCACACTCAGTGCGGCTGGCTAGGTTGGTGGTGTGGCAGGCACGGTAGCTGTGACTGTGGCAGCACTAGAGTTGCGCCATCGGTGTCCCTGATTTTAGGACCGCCTGATGCATTAGTCAGCGTGCTCTTAGGCTTGGCCTAGTCCTGTACAGGTTGCCTCCTAGCTTGCTTAGAGCTAGGTTGGTCGGTCGATGGGCTAGCTGGCCGATTTCTTGACCCCCTAGCTAGTTGGCTGGGAGGGTTCGACACAATGTCGGTGTTCTCCTGCAAGCAATGCATAAGAGGACAACTTCATACACCCCAGATACATTGCATTCATCACAGGCAAGTATCAAAGAAACTGTATGTCAGAGGCATACCTTCGGCCTAGGTCTGCTCAAGCAGAAGGGCTTGGGGCACTTATTGGCATCCAGAGTCTCTACAATGCCATTTATGAAATAACGAAGCGGATTGTCTATCACCGTATCCGGGTCAACTAGATCGGCATACTCCCGGGTTGGATCATTTCTCCCCTGGTACTCGTAGAGTGGATCCTGGCCTTTAGGGGTTGTATGCGCCGGTTCAGAAATGTCCCCAAGGCCCTATCAATCCGTTCTTCTTCAGGACTTTGATCTTCTCCACCAGCTACTGCACCTACACCATTTCAGCCTCTGTGGAGAGGGCTGACCAGCACCCCAACACCTTGGGAGGATTCCCAATGAAGGATGGCAAGGAGGGCTCTAGATTTGTGCAGTAAAACCACTCCTGGTGCCACCCTTTCAGAGAAGTCTTTAGGGGACGGTGAAGATCTATTTTCTTCATCTCATTTCAAAGCTGCAGCCTAGCTCCCCCTATGACTTGGGGATTGGATTTGGATGGTTGGGGCTTAATGTGGAAGAAGAAGCGGAAAAGGTTGAAGTGGGGATCGATCCCCAGGAAGGCCTTGCAGAGAGCTACGAAGATAGAGATATGAAGAATGGAGTTAGGGTTGAGATGAACAAGCTCAATCTGATAGAAATCCAGAAGAGCCCGGAAGAAGTCGGAGGTAGGAAGAGCGAAAACCCTATCAAAAAAGGACTCAAAAACCACAATCTCGTGGGAGTCAAGAGTGGGGAGCGATTCACCTTTGGCCGGGCGCCAGTTGATGAGTTCCTTCTGCTAGAGGCACTTGTTCCTCTCCAGATGAACCAACTTGGAGGAGCATGGAGTTGATGTCGGCCAGGTTCCCGCTGGGACGTGGGGAGCATCGGACGAGGATTTCGGCATGGTGGGAGTCTGGAAAATGATGGGAAAGCTTCTAAACAAGGAGAATCGACACTGGATTGGAGAGCTTTGCAAATCTATGAAGGGGAGCTCGAGTTGTGTGGAAACCCTAAGTTAGGAGCGAAGAGCACAAGAGCTTCATGCGCGGATTTGGGAGGCGAAACGTTTTGGCGATTTGGGAAAGAAAGGGGAATCTTTCTCTCTCTCCGAGATTTATAAGCCTGCATTGGGTGATTGGCTTGGGCCGGCCTACTCGGTACTGGGCTGTAAGCTATGAGTTCCTAAATGGCATGTCCTATTGGGCTTATAGCCAACTGTGTTAAAATCGCACTTTGAGTGCTGTTTTACAGGAGCCGATTAAAATAATCAGATTTGCTTCATGTTAAGCCTAATTGCTGGACACGTGTGCTTAGATATCTATATTATTTAAAAGGTATTGGGGTATGTCCTTATAAGGATCGACAACTAGTCTCCAATAAAATTGGGGATGCAGGTATCTCTCAAGTACACCTAACCACACATTTGGTTAAATCCATAGTGGTACTTGGCTTACGTGCTTAGCCAAATTGCCTTGAGAAAAAATATTTCCAACTGATATAATGCTGAAGAGTCCAATTTCTGAGAAATATTTCACTCAGAAAAGACTTAAAGGTCAAAGATCTTTGACTTTATGTTTAATTGTTACACAATTAAGCACAAAGTCAGGGGCTACAACTAATAGGTGCACCTATTCGGTGCATGTTATTTAAAATTTTTCATGAAGCCCTTCATAGCCTTGTTGCCAGCCGACACGAAGCAGTACTTGGGAGAAGAGGCACTCAAACAGAGAGTACTCATGAGCAATGCACTTAGGGAATTTTCACCATGGAGGGTGAGCACTCGACGTCAGCTGTGACTCAACTACGAAGGTCTCAGGGGCTACTGTGGAGGCCATGGGCCCTGGGTACCTCACGGAAGGCAATATGGCCACTTGGATAGAGGGTGGGCCGGACCATGTAATTAGGGATATGGTAAAACTTGGCTTTATGTTACCTTGCATGACAAGGAAAGGGATATAGTCCAGCCAGTTACTCTATGTTCCTAGAAGGAAATCCCTTGGTCGAGTCCAACTGGGATTCCTACCATGTAACCTTATCTCCTCAGTATATAAAGAGAGGCAAGGAGCCCCCTAGGGCAGTGAACAATCTCACCAGAGATAATCAACATCAACCTCGAAGGCAATACACAACAGCTAAAAGGAGGGTATTACCTCACCTTGAGGGCCTGAACTAGGATAAACTCTTTCGTGTTCCTTCGCATCTATCAAGTTTAGGAATTATGAATAGCCCCATAATCGATACAGCCAATACAAAACTTCTACAAGAGCCATTGTAGTTAGGGCCGGCGAAGCGTGACCCACTCCGAACGAGCCGGGGAGATCGTCTTTTTCTTTCCCTTCGCGTCTGCCTGGCTAGCACTGCCGTTCTCTGCCTTCTTTATGCAGGTGCTAGAGACGTTCGACATCCGGTTGGCACACCTGGTCCCCAATGTGGTAGTCACCCTTGCCATCTTCACACATCTATGCGAGATGTTCGTGGGGGTGATGCCGTCCGTGGCTGACGACCAAGAGACTGTGGGCTGTTGCAGCTTCCACCCCCTGAGATGGCAATGGGGACATATACATTGAGTCGTCACTGCAGAAGAAGTGGGATGATTGGTGCGACGACTGGGTGTACCTCAAGGTAGAACCCAAGGGCCACCTGCGTTTGCCAATCGAGCCGGCCCGTCGTTCCCTGACCTGGGAGGACACGCCCAAGGTAAACCCTAGCTTCGGGCCGGTGATGGACAAGATAGCCAAGCTGCATGCAGCGGGGCTGATCACCACCATGGTGGTGGGTGACTTGCTATGCCGCTGACTAGCCCCATTGCAAC
Organism: Oryza meyeriana var. granulata; assembly: GCA_003991445.1. Lineage (NCBI taxonomy): Eukaryota > Viridiplantae > Streptophyta > Magnoliopsida > Poales > Poaceae > Oryza > Oryza meyeriana. The sequence continues at coordinate 72,530 of RYFJ01001027.1, read as the reverse complement.
GGTGCTCCTGCCTAGCATGGCTCTACACCGGCAACCATGATGCCACCTGAATGCATGTCGACGAGGAGCACAACCTAAAGCAGGAGGAGCTTGCGGCAACGCTGAGGCTGGTTGTTTGTGCGAGCGACATCGCCGCCAGCATCCTGCCGAGGGAGGACCTTGTCCTTTGCAGTGACCAAGGGAGGGTGGTGCTCCAAGAGACCCTCCCCAAATGCAATGCCACGGGGGTCCAGGAGCGTGCACCGGGAATGGCCCCCGCGCCAATGCAGATCCTAAGGGACGGTGGCGATGGGGTCTAGCGTGATGGCGGAGCGGCTAGGGACCTAGGGGCAGCCTCGAGGGAAGTGCAGTAGACCCCAGGGGCTCAAAGAGGGCTGGAAAGCACCCTTGAGATCCAGGCCCCCCAAAGTCGCAAAAACCACAGCCACCCCTATCGCTACCTCAGGCCACCTCGCCGTCGTTCTAGCCGTCACCACTGTCGAGACCACAGGAACGAGGAGACCCTAGGCCACCCCTTTGCCACCTCCGATGACCGCCAGAGCACCACCATCGTCGAAATCCCGAAGTATCCCGCCACTTGGAGCTCGGCGTCGGCCAATTCCCATGGCCGTTCGCCACCGTTTTTGCATCGGTAAGGATCGCTAAGCCATCCTCTTTCTCCCCGTACCGTCAGCCCGCAGTGCTGCGCCATAGAACGCCGGTGACCATTGGTCCCCATGCCACCGCCGTCGGCTTGCCCATGTGGTGGCCATATCCTCGCCGTGTTAGTGCCACCTCAGCCACCTGTCCGACGTGGTCGCCTAGTAAGCCTCCCTCAAGATCGATCCGATTAGTTTCAATCTTAATCGTCCGGTTCCCTTGATTAAATCCCAGCCATCACATCTATTCCCAAACTCAATCTAAGCTGTCCAAACCCTGTCACTGCTTCGGTGCACCTGGTCCACAGTGCACTAGTCCCCCTCCTCTCTCTGCCTAGTGGGACCCGCAAGTCAGCCACCAGTTCATACCCTCTCTCTTCAGGGCTGACGTCATAAATCGTTAATAAATTTCTTTAACACATGAAATAGGCAGTAATCTTTAGAAATTCATAACTAATTCATCCTAACTCCGTTTGGGGTGATTCAACTTGCATAATTCTTTAAAAATCAAAATCTACCCATTAAAAATATAATCTTGTACTATTGATGTGTGCTTATGTACCTTTTTCTCTATTTATTTATTGCCTTTAGCCACCGACATTCTGGAAGAGGCAGGATTCTACAAGGAGAGTTCTGAGGCCTTCGCTGATGAGGACATCACTTCTTTAGATACACACTTACAACCTCCTCATGTTGAACAAGACGTGCCACAGATCCAAGGACCAATTACTCACGCACATGCCCGTCAACTTAATCGCCAGGTGAATGCGTTCCTAAGCTTACATGGAAATATTTCTACGAATGGTATACTATTTAATTCTTGTGATGATTTTATTGTTATTAGGAACCTGGGAGAATACCATGGAGAATAGCTCAAGAGACCAAATCGAGAGTTATCCTTACCTAATGGAAGATCAGGCACCCCGTTGCCATCAAGTGGTATCAGAGCGAAGGTTGCCCGTTAGAAATCATCTTTTCCGCCCGGTTTCAATCTTTGTTTCCAATACCTAGAGTCCAGAAAAGCCAAAAAAAAATTGGTAGTCGTAGGTTTTTCCCTGTCCTACAACCACGTTTAGCCTTTTGCATAATTCTGTTTCAGAGTCCGTAATGTTGAGTTTGTGTCCTAGGTCGAGTTCAGCTGCTGGCTTAGATTGTGTTTGAGTCCAGTTCATGATCCATCCGCCGCACCCCACAAACCCTAGGCACCACCATTATTGTCTTTGTTTTCCCATATACTAACCATCTTGTGCAAGTGTTGGTCATTGTGTGTTCTGTTTTAGTTTCAAATAACACATCCTTTGATCACCATACATCTCCATCCACCTCCCCAACAGCCATTGCCACCATATCATCCCTTCGTCGGGTTGGCCAAAATCAGTTTTGCAAAATTCAGGCTAGAAAATTGGGTATCCACACTCCAAAGCTCTGGCACGATTTTTAAAGCATTCTCGTGTTTTTCTACAGGCCACACCTTATATCAGACTGAGCTGCCACCTCCTGAGGTTGCTGTTCCTATTCTCCTAGTTGAGGAAAAAATATCAGAAAAATAAAAAAATAAAAAAAGTGTGAAAGAAGAGAAAAAAAAGAAAAAAAAAGAAAGGAGCACATAGGACACACCAGGAAGCCAGCTATGTGTTGTTTTGTGCTGTGTTTTTGCCTTGTCCTTTCTTCCTTGCTGCTGTCCTTTCATACTTGTTTGTCCCCCTTGTTTTATCACATCTGGTTTGGGACGTGTTTAGGCCAGCAACTAGGATAGGTACTTTGGACATTTATTCAGCATTACTATCTGTTATTGAATTGTGTGCTACTAACATATTTGGCCTCCCAAGCTCCACATATATACTTCTGGTCAGCACGGTCTTGACCTTTACAATCGCTGGATCACGCCCTCAAGGTATCACGAACCAGTCACCGGTTGTACCATCCTTTGCTTGCTAGTCTCAGAACCTTGTAAGAGCTCAGTAAGGTGCTTCCATTTGCGAGTGTCCACTATCCTTGCATAGTAGTAGTTGATAGGGATAATTCCACTGTCTTCTTGCTAACAATGTCAGGGACTAACGAAATCTTAGAGTGTGTTCTCTGCAGCGAGATGCAAGGCTACATGGACCAGATGATGAAGGGGCTGAATGAAACCATTCTAAAGGGGGTCAACGATGCTCTTGCCAAGCAGAACATAAACCACACGCTTGAAAGTCTGGACAGACCAGTAGCCATGCTGACTGGGAGGATTGATGAATTGGAGACCCATCTGCCATCCTCCTGAGATGATGCCAACCAGGACACGATGTATGATGACGATGGAGAGGTTGACCGGCGAGCGACAGAAGAGGCACGACTACATCAACACCTTCGCCGCAATCATCAAGGTATGGGAGAAAACCGCCAAGGGTGAGGTAACGATGATCCTTTTGCTAAAGTTAAATTTACCTTGCCTTCATTTTCTGGAAAATATGACCCTAAAGCTTATTTGGATTGGGAGATGACCGTAGAGCAAAAATTTGATTCCCATTTAGTTCCTGAAAATCATAGAGTTAGGCAAGCAACTAGCGAGTTCAAAGACTTTGCTATTATCTAGTGGAATGAACTAGTTAAAACTGGCCTAGAACCTGACACATGGGAAAGGTGGAAGCGAGCTATGCGGAGTAGGTTTATTCCCCCATCCTTCAAACGTGATTTGAGAAATAAGTTGCAACGCTTAGTCCCAGGAGAAAAATCTGTAGAAGATTACTTTCAGGAGTTACAAATAGGAATGTTGCGTTGTGAGGTAGAGGAGGATGAGGAGGATAAGATGGCTGGTTTTTATGGAGGTTTGAGACGTGAAATTCAGGACATTATTTAATATAGAATACAATTCTCTTAACCGATTGTTCTATCTAGCTATATTAGCTGAACAGGAATTGCAGGGAAGGCCGCCATTGAGAAGGAACAATTGGGGAAGCACGTCTACATCAAGTCCTTCCATTGGGCAAGGCAAAAGTGTCCCTATTCAAAGCTCTACGCCTTCCACCAATAGGGCACCAGTAGCGCCATCTTCATGAGCTACCGAGGTGAGTAAATCTGTTCGTTTACAGGCACCCGCAAAAAGCACATCATCGGTTGCTTCTATGGGACGAACAAGGGATATCCAATGCTTCAAGTGCAAAGGGATGGGCCATGTGCAATGTGATTGCCCAAATCAGAGAGTTCTCATTGCTATAGATGATGGTGAGTACACTAGTGCTAGTGATGTTGATGATGAATTAGAACATGGCACTAACAATGCAGGTGAAGAAGACGAGAGCGATGAGGATGTGGAGCACATAGGTGCGGAAGATACAAGCAAGTACCTGAGCATTGTAGCACAACGGGTGCTAAGTGCTCAAATGGAGAAGGCGGAGCATAATCAGCGCCACAATTTGTTCCAATCAACGTTCGTGGTTCACAATAGAGCATGTCGTGTTGTCATCGATAGCGGAATTGTAGCAACCTTGCTAGTTCAGATTTGGTTGACAAGCTAGGTTTGCCTACACAACCACATCCACGGCCTTACTACATCCAATGGTTCAACTCATGTGGTAAGTTGAAGGTAAGTAAAGTTGTGAGAGTGCAATTTTCTGTTGGAAAGTACCATGATAGTGCAAATTTTGATGTCATGCCTATGCAAGCATGTTCTTTGCTTTTGGGTAGACCATGGGAATATGATAGAGATGTGCTGCACCGTGGTAGAACTAACATGTACACTTTCACACATAATAGCAAAAAGATTGAGTTGCTACCAATGACCCCTGCTGAAATTTTGAAGGACGATATAGCGCGTGCTGAAAATAAATCTAAGTCTGAAAATCAGCAAGTAGCTAAAGATGTGTTTCCACCTAAAAAGGAGAAAAAAGAGCCACCTGCTAGGAAAGACACACTTAAGTTGAAAGGAGCTTCCATGTTAGCTAACTAATCTGAGATTTCTGAGTTAAATGTTCATGAATCTATTTGCTATGCTTTGGTTTGCAAGGAAACTTTCTTTATACTTGAGGACTTGCCTCCTTCTTTGCCACGTGCTATTACTAACCTTTTGCAGGAGTTTGCTGATGTATTTCCAAGTGAGATACCCCCGGGGCTGCCACCTATGAGAGGAATTGAGCATCAAATTGATTTGATCCCGGGAGCTGCGTTGCCAAACCGTGCGCCGTACAGGACCAATCCCGAAGAGACTAAGGAAATTCAGCGTCAAGTGCAAGACTTGCTTGAAAAAGGGTATGTACGTGAGAGTCTTAGTCCTTGTGTTGTTCCTGTTATTTTGGTGCCTAAGAAAGATGGGTCATGGCGCATGTGTGTGGATTGTAGAGCCATTAACAATATAACTATTAGATATCATCATCCTATTCCTAGGTTAGATGATATGCTTGATGAATTAAGTGGCTCTGTTGTGTTCTCTAAAGTAGACTTGCGCAGTGGATACCACCAAATTAGAATGAAATTGGGTGATGAATGGAAGACCGCCTTTAAAACTAAATTTGGTTTGTATGAGTGGTTAATAATGCCTTTTGGTTTGACTAATGCTCCTAGTACTATTTTGCGACTCATGAATGAAGTTTTACGCACTTTCATTGGTAGATTTGTGGTGGTTTACTTTGATGATATACTTATTTACAGCAAGTCTTTAGATGAACATAAGGAACATTTATGTGCTATTTTTAATGCTTTGAGAGATGCACGTTTGTTTGGTAACCTCACAAAATGCACTTTTTGCATGGAACGAGTTTCTTTTCTTGGTTATGTTGTGACTCCACAGGGAATTGAAGTTGATGAGACCAAGATAGAAGCAATCAAGAGTTGGCTGGCTCCTACATCGGTTACACAGGTGCAGAGCTTTCTTGGGCTAGCTGGATTTTACAGTCACTTTGTGAGAGATTTCAGCACCATTGCCGCACCCATGAATGAGCTCACAAAGAAAGGCGTTCCTTTTCGATGGGGACAAGCACATGAAGACGCCTTCAATTTGCTTAAAGAGAAGTTGACTCATGCCCCACTACTCCAACTCCCTGACTTTGGTAAGGTTTTTGAGCTTGAATGTGATGCAAGTGGTATTGGGATTGGAGGTGTGCTTATTCAAGAAGGTAAGCCAGTTGCATATTTTAGTGAGAAATTGTCAGGACTTAGTTTGAACTATTCAACCTATGACAAAGAATTGTATGTTTTGGTTCGAACATTAGAGACTTGGCAACATTATCTATGGCCAAAGGAATTTATCATACATTCTGATCATGAGTCTTTGAAACATATTTGAAGTCAAGCTAAATTGAATAAATGACATGCTAAATGGGTAGAATTTATTGAGTCATTTCCATATATCATTAAGCATAAGAAGGGCAAAGACAATGTGATTGCTGATGCTTTATCTAGGCGCTATACTATGTTATCTCAACTTGATCATAAAATTTTTGGATTGGAGACAATAAAAGAATTATATGCTACTGATTTGGACTTTAAAGAAGCTTATGATCACTATCGAGAGGGGAGAACTTGGAATAAATATATGTTGAATGAAGGATTGTTGTATCGAACTAACAAATTATGTGTTCTTGCAAGCTCTGTTCATCTTTTGTTTTTGCAGGAAGCGCATGGAGGTGGATTGATGGGATATTTTGGAGTGAAAAAGACGGAGGATATACTGGCCACTCACTTCTTTTGGCCGAAAATGCGGCGTGACGTTGAACGATAAGTTGCACGATGCAGCATTTGTAACAAAGCTAAGTCCCGTCTTAATCCACATGGTCTTTATATGCCTCTCCCCATCTCTAGTGCTCTTTGGGAAGATATTTCTATGGATTTTGTTTTAGGATTGCCTAGGACAAAGAGGGAGAGGGATAGTGTATTTGTTGTTGTTGATAGATTTTCCAAAATGGCACATTTTATTCCTTGTCATAAGAGCAACGATGCTACCAAAGTTGCTGATTTGTTTTTTAGGGATGTCGTTCTTCTACATGGTGTGCCCAATACAATTATTTCAGATCGAGATACCCAGTTCTTGAGTCATTTTTGGATGACGTTGTGGAGGAAATTGGGACGAGTTACTATTTTCTACAACTTGCCACCCCAAACCGATGGACAAACGGAGGTGGTTGAATCATGTCCACGATGTTGTGGCTGTTTTGAAGAATAATCTCAAAATGTGGGAAGAATGTCTTCCACATGTGGAGTCGCCTATCAACCGTTCGTTGCCACTCACACAAAAGATGAGCCCATTCCAGGTATGGTATATGGCTTAACCCTCGTGCTCCAATTGATTTATTGCCTTTACCATTTTCAGAAAAAGTGAATTTTGATGCTAAGACACGGCTGAATTTGTGCTTAAGTTACATGAGACCATAAGTAATAATATTGAGCGTATGAATGCAAAGTACAACTTGCTGGCAATCAAGGTAGAAAGGAAGCTTATTTTGAACCCGGGTGATCTTGTTTGGTTACACTTAAGAAAGGATAGGTTTCTTACTTTGTGCAAGTCAAAATTAATGTCTCGAGCTGCCGGTCCTTTTAAAGTTCTTGCGAAGATAAATGATAATGCATACAAGATTGATTTGCCTGCAGATTATGGTATGAGTGATGTTTTCAATGTTGCTGATTTGAAGCCTTACTTGGGTGAAGAAGATGACCTTGAGTCAAGGACGACTCCAAATCAAGACGGGGAGGATGATGAGGACATCACTTCTTTAGATACATACTTACAACCTCCTCATGTTGAACAAGACGTGCCATAGATCCAAGGACCAATTACTCGCGCACGTGCCTGTCAACTTAATCGCCAGGTGAATGCATTCCTAAGCTTACATGGAAATATTTCTACGAATGGTATACTATTTAATTCTTATGATGATTTTATTGTTATTAGGAACCTGGGAGAATACCATGGAGAATAGCTCAAGAAACCAAATCGAGAGTTATCCTTACCTAACGGAAGATCGGACACCCCGTTGCCATCATTCGCAGAGTAGCAAGGCAAGTCACATAGATCCTAAATACCTTTGAGCATGTTGTACCCATGGTTTAAAGCTATGTTTCCTTCAAATGTGCATTTATTTTACAATGTCATCGAGAGGGAAACCCTGTTCTTTGATTATGGCCCTTTTGATTTGATCACCTACTATTTGTACCTATGGGATAATCTGACTAGCTAGCTTTAATTATTAGTTAGCTAGAATAACTATAGGACCTTACTTAGCCATGCTTAGAAACTATAGTGGAACTTATGGGCTATCCCTTAACTATAACTCATGACATCTGGATAACATGAAATGATGATCCGGTTCACGACCGAGGTCATGTGTGGTTAATTAATTGGTCAACTAAAACTTGACTAAATAGTTGGTTGTGAGCACATGGATTGTTGTTGATGCTAGTGGTGCTCATAACACTTAAGGACCGGTTCGTCAGCTATCTTTGTGAAGCAATACCTGTACTAACCACAAGCTAGAATGGGTAATGGTGGGAATTGAAGTGTGACACGTTCAACTGTAGGCCCCACGGTGTGTTGTGGCAGTTGTCAATAAGTCCACATATGGCAGTCATCCATAGTCATTTTCGTCGCGCTGGACCGTCTCCCATTGGGCGCCTGATCAGTTCCTACCGAAGACATGGTGGTTCAGTGGGTGCTCTCTTGTTTTGTGCGGGTTACAGGATGTGTCCTATCAACAACTCCTTTCCGAGGTACCATGGTGGTATTGAGGTGCACAGTAACATGTTGTGGGGTTGTATCTTGTGGGTAAATTGGTACACCTCTGACTAGAGTTAATGGGCGTAACTGTTCGAATAGACGTGCCTGCAGTTAATGGGCAACCTAGCAATGTTTTTCGTGATTAGTCCCACTTATAATAATTTAATTTGGACAGCTCCAGGATGGGAGTGATTGGGCCTATACTACCTTGGAGGGTTGTACGGTAGTGATTAATCTTGTTTAATGATTACTTGTTTTACTACTCTCTTAATATTTTATTAAATGCTATTTATGCAAATGAGCCCTATTATGCCTTCCTTTGTATACGTGTGCACTTGCATCTTTGTTGTGTGGCTTGCAGGGTATTCCATGTACTCACCTTGCAATTAACAATCATTATCAGAGGAGTACTACAGCGATGAAGGATTCTTGGAGTACTAGGTGGGAACCTGGTCAAGTGCCTGTCGAGTGGGAGCCGTCATGCCTACCACTAGTTTCTTTCCGCTGTTAAGACATTTGTTATTTTGAGAGGTGCCATTCGCCTTTGTAATAATTATACTCGTTTTGTGTAAGACATTTATTTTTATATCAATTATGTCAATTGTGTGCCTCGATTGATTCTTGGGCGAGGATTTATGCACAATAAATCACCCAAATTTTGGATAGAAATTCTGGGTGTGACATGTGCCTCAGCACAAGGAGGCAGCCACCGTGCACTCCCTGTCGCGAGGAGGGGGAGCTGCACCGGAGGCCGAGGCCGGCAGCTCAGCCCTTGTGAGGTCGCGTCCCCACCCACACGCCACCGGTGAGGCAGGCTCAGCAACAGGGTCCCAAGGAGGATGGCCAATGCTCGGGAGGTGGTCAAGTGGCTTCGGGTGCCGGCCGCAGTTGAGCGAGCGGAGCTCAACGAGAAACGCTCCGCCTTAGCCAAGGAAAGGGAGCCTTAGCTCAAGTGCCAATGGTGCTCTTCGATGCCCTCGAGGAGTTGTGTGCATTCATCTCCAACAGGCAGGCGACCACGAGGCGGAGCTCACGCGCCGCGTGGAGGCAGTGGCAGCGTAGGAAGCAGCCCTCACACACCGCAAGGAGGCGGCCCACGTGAACAAGGCCAGGCAACTCTGGGTCTCCGAAGATTTGTCCAAGCGTGAGGAGCAAGCCGTGATCTGGAAGATGGAGCTACGGAACTCCTCGACCAAGCTAGACGCTCGCGCCGAGGTGATTAGAGAGGCCGGGGGGGCCAGGCTGTGTGGGAGCACGGTATTGCGAGGGCTGAGGCACGGGTGATAGAGTAAGAGGTGGACTTTGCTGACCATGAGAGGGCCGTGGCCAAGCCTCTGCCACTGAGCAGAAAATGGCGGCCCCCCAAGCCATGGCCGCAGCCGACGAACTCCGGTGCGAGAGGGACCGAGCTAATGTGGTCGAGCAATGGTACGGAGTCCTTGAGATGGAGCTCGCCACCACCCGAAGCATGATGGTTGACATCCTTGAGGGTGCGCGGCACTCCATGCAGAAGGCTAGGCTCATTCGGGTACTGATCGACAAGAATGCCGGCACCTTGGTGCATCACGTCTTTGAGTTCTCCAAGGTGGCCGAGTGTCTCAAGGAAATGCCCGGCAGTTTCCGCGAGGTCACCATCATGGAAGGGCGGGAGCTGGCTCGGTCCATGGCGGAGTACATCCTCACTGCGTACCACGCCCGTGACCCCAACTTCTCGCTAGAGCTGTCGCACGAGGGCATCCCAGAAGAAGGCAAGAACTTGGCCCGTGCAGTCGTCCACGAGGTCGCCGCCGAGATGGCGGAGTTCTTCAAGCGGGGCGATAGGGTGCCTGAGGAGGAGGAGGACCTCTCTGACAAGGAGGTACCAGATGAAGTCTGGTGTTTCAATTCCGAGCCTGAGGATGCACACCCTGACGACGGAGAACAAAGCCGCTTCAGTCGGTGCCCCAAGGCCCTAAATGTACGCTCTTGTTTTTTGTCTTCCACCTGGTGTGATATAAACCTTTGCTCCTTGACACTAGGATGCGTTTTCTCTGCACTTGGTATTTCGCGTGAATTTTTGTCTTGTTTTCATCTGCTTGTTGTCTTGTTTGGTGGGAGTGGAAGTAGCTTAGCCCCCAAGCTCGCTTAGCACGAGCAAGTGCCGATGCCATAGTCATTCCTTTAGCCCCCAGGCCGGGACTACACCTACTTGAGGGGCTAGTGTAGGTTTACGGGTAGGCTACGATAGCGTAGAAACAAAATTTTTCTACCGCGTAAACCAGGAAACCATGCGAGTAAAGGATCATGGGTCATTACCACTAGATGCACAGAGGAGTGGAAGTACAGTCCGACGAAGCGCGCACCGACATAGAGGAGGTACTCAATCTCCTCAACCCGATCGTCACCTCCTCGCTTTCTCACGTTCTCCGCCGACCAACACCATAATCCAGCAGCATCTCTACTGGTATCCACACGTCTGAGGTTGGAACGCCCATGCACGGAAGTGCTAGCGCTCGCGCGGCTAGGGTTTGGCTCGTGGGGAAAGGTGTGGCTAGGATTTTTCTTTCTTGTACCGAGATTGTTTCCACCGTGCCTCGCCCCTAAATATATAGAGCATCTATCTGGGCCTTGCAGGCCAATTAGGAACTCTATTGAAATCCCTTTTCAATCTGAACCATATTCAGATCGCTATCCCAACAATTCGTTCCAACCCATTAAGTGTGCGACCCTGTATGTTCATGTGCACTCGGTTGCAACCCTGAAACAACTTTTCGGTCCACGTGTCAATAGCAATCTCTAGTTAGGCATATTTACCCATCGGGTGCACACAAAGATCATATCGGCTGAACCTGCAGTGTATACATGTATGAACCCCTTTGCCACATGATATCGATTAAGCTCAAGGCGAGAAGTATGCCATCCTTTCATTAGCTCAATCATTCACTCGACCAAGTGATGGATTACTCAACTTGTGATTGACTCCTCAATCACTCGGCATGTCCATGCACTTCGGTAGTCCATAACATCGAGGGGCCTAGAGATATCTCTCCCATTAATTGGGAGGGGCAAATCCCATCTTGATTATTCACATCCCACTACATGTTTCATAACAAACCTGCAGACCACTTTTATAACTACCCAGTTATGGAGTAGCATTTGGCAGCCCCAAAGTAAGTCACTACACATGTCGGGAACCATGATAACCTCAGGTGCAAGAGTTCTACAGCAACACTACTTGAGACCAACTGATGGCACATCATATAAAGCTCTTGTAGTGTCTCATGTTGGGTGTATCCAATAACATGTTTTCTAACATGTGTCCACATTATTTATTTGGTATCTTCATACCATGATCCACGAGACAAGATCATCAATCAATACATGTGTTGATCTTAAAATCATATCCGTTTCATATATGATATATAATCAGGGATCATTTAGAAATAGTAACATATCACACAAAGAGTCTCATGAATAAGTCACATACTTACTGATCAATAAGAGGTTAACTATCTCATGGAACACTTTATTCATAAATTCATAAACATAGTATGTGATACAATCATCTCTATGATTACCTCTAGGGCATATCACTAACAGCTAGCCCCTGAACGCACAGCTCCACGGAGCCAGGACTTCAAAGTGGTTGCATACACCCATGACTTCATCTCGTCACCGCTCTTGCTCGGGTAGAAAACCTGCTAGCTTCGAGACAGTGTTCGAGTGCTCTAAGGGCCTAAATCCCCCGAGCTCGCATACCACCGCTCGGGGTAGCCGGTCTTGGTTCACAACTACATGGTCCTCCACACCAGTGAACATAATTGTCCACTTGCAAAGATTGTCCCTAAGCACGCTACTATCACTGCTTGTCAATGTTTTACACTGGCAATATAACTATAGGGCTACTCGGCAAGGGGAAACTCGGTGGACTGCAAAGGAACACAAGGAGATTTTATACTGGTTCAGGCCCTCAATGTGAGGTAATAGCCTACGTCCAGTTGTGGTGGTATTCCTTTGAGGATGTGTGTCGATCAATGATCTTCTGCCCTCATGGGGTGCCCTGCCTCCCCTTATATACTGGGGGACAGGGGTACAAGATAGAATCCCAGCCAGATACGGCCAAGGGATTTCCTTCTTAGAGATACATCTTACTCGGCTAAGACTGTATATTCCTTTTTGTACAAGGCAAAATCTACCAGGTGCTACTATATCTCTAATTACAAGTCTTGGCCCATCCTCTATCCGAGTGGCCCATATGCTTGTGATGAGATACTCGGGACCCATGGCCTCCACAGTAGGCCCTGAGACCTTCATAGTTGAGTCACAGCTGATGCCGAGTGCTCGTCCTCCACGGTGAAGATTGCCCGAGTGCATTGCTCCCGAGTACTCCTTGTCTGAGTGCTTCTTCTTCCCGAGTCCTGCTTCATGTCAACTGGCAATGAGGCTATGAAGGGCTTCATGTTGGTGTATGAATAGTGTGCGCCGAATAGACGCACCTATTAGGTGGAGCCCCCGACTTTGTGCTTAATTGTGAAGACAATTAAACATAAAGTCAAAGATCTTTAACCTTGCAGTCTTTTCCGAGTAGATTACTACTGGTATATGAGACTCTTCGGTATGATGTCAACTGGAATATGATTTATAGTCTTGCCGAGTAGCATGCCACTCGTATATGGGACTCTTTAGCTTCATGTCAGCTGGAAAAAGGGGTTTACAGCCTTTCCTAGGTGGCGTCCCACTCGGGAGTTAGACTCTTCAGCGTCATGTCAGCTAGAAAAAATATTTATAGTCTCTCCCGTGTAGTGCACTACTTGGAAGTTAGACTCTTTAGCATCATATTAGCTGGAATAATGTTGCTCATGGCAACTGGTGGCCAAGCATGTAGGCCGAGTACCACTTTATAAAAATTAATCCATTGCGTGGTCAGGTGTACTCGAGAAAGATACCTGCATCCCCAGTTTTAATGAAGACCAGCTTGTGATCCTTATAAGGATATATCCTCGATACCTGGTGGATAAGACAGATACCCAAACACATGTGTTTAGCAATTAGGCCTTCATGAAGCATATCTATTTACCTCATCAGTTCCTATTGGTAGATCAGCACTGCGATTTTAACTCAGCCTGCCAGCGGCCCATATTGAGCGTGCTACTGTAGGAACTCATATCTTCCGTGGCCCAGCTTCAACTATGTAGGCCCAAGCCCATTTAGTCGGCACAGGCTCTATAAAGGCTGAGGGAGAGAGAAAAGATTCCTCTATCTTTCCCACGCGACCAATCGTTTCGTCTTCCCAGCTCCGCGCCGAAATTTCGCTTCTCGCTCCGCTAGGGTTCGCCATTGCTTGCTCCTCCCCACCAAAGCTCGAGTGATTCCGCATCCATTTGTCCACTCCAAGCCCCCGACTATATTTCCCCCAAATCTCTTGTCCCCCCAGCCATGCCGAAGGTGCCAGATTCCGTCGGGGCGTCGGACGATGGGTGGCCGACCTCGGATTGCAGCCGGTCGAAGCTGGAAAGATTGGAGAGGTCTCTGTGGCTGCAAAGCCGCGATATCATCCGATGGCGCCCGGCTGAGGGTGAGTCGGTCCCAAATCCCCAATCCGGCGAAACCATTGTATTTGCCTCTTTCTTTGACCGGGGTTTGTTCCTTCCCTCTTCCGAGTTCTTTCGCTGTCTTCTTAATTTTTACGGATTGGAGTTGGTGAATCTGAATCCCAACTCGATCCTGCAAATCTCAATATTTGTGACTCTCTGTGAGTGCTACTTGGGTGTAGAACCCCACCTCAACTTCTTTAGGCACTTATTCCACATAAAGCCCCAACCCTCCATGAACAAGGTTCAGGTGATTGGGGGGGGGCTGGCCTTCAGTTAAGAAGTGAGATGAAAAAGGTATATATCAGTCTTCCTTTGAAGTCTTCCTTGAAAGGCTGGCATAAGGAGTGGTTTTATTGTTCCGATCTGGTGCCCTCCCTACCTGCATTCACCGAGAAGCCCCCGTCAATCTCACCCAATTGGTCATCGGACCCGACCTTCAAAGAGATGGGCCAAGTGCATCAGTTGCTGGCCAGATTAGAGAAGTTTAAGGAAGCCGGCCTGATTGGCCCTTGGGTGGCGAAGCGTTTCCTGACCCGGTGCATTCAGCGGCTGAAGTTGAGGAGCGAGTTTTGCTGGGACTATCAAGGGAAAGATGACCCCGACCGAGAAAGCCGAGAGGTGGTCAGCCAGCAAGAAGTGACCAAGACCTTGTTCACCTATTTCTCCAATGGGATGATCGAGACTGAGGACGCAGAGCACTGCATTGTGGCTTACAACCGGAATAGGCCTCGTCCTGAGGTAACCTCTGCTTTTCTTCTGCGATGAATGCTTGTAGACATGTATCCATGATTGTCCAGCATTGTGTGATGTATATTATGGAATCATTTGCAGTGGTGCAAGGTGTTTGATGACGACTCCCGTCCGTTGTTGGCCATGAAATCGAAGAAAAGGCCGAGAAGTCCTTCGGCCACCCAGCCCGACTCCGAGAGAGCGGGGAAGAAACCCATTGCAGATCGGGGCAAGGGGAAGGTTGTGAAGTCAAGCACCGCCGCCGGGAGTCTAAAGATAAAGGACACCACTGGTGCGGTGCCCAGGCCATCGAGTCCCAGGCCGGGACCCACGTCGTCAAGCCCCATGTCGTCAAGCCCAACAAAAGTGGCGCCGAGTACAAAATCGACCGCAGCGCCGCCGAATACCCGAGCGCCCCAGCCGGTCACACCGCGGACAGGGCCAACCAGGGCTAAAGTGCTGCCGCCGACTGCCGCGCCTTCTGGCCCGACAGCCAACAGTACCGGCCTCTGGATCTCCCGAACAGAAGCTCAAGTTTTCCAAGAGGTGGGTGGTTCTAGGTCTTCTGAGAATCATGTTTATGATTGTGTCGTCTTGATGTTGGATTCATTGCACAGGAGACGGGTCGACATTGACCTCAAAAGGGCCACGCCGGCCACTCCTGCTGCCGATCCTACCCCAGCCGAGTCGGTGCCAGCGAGCACACCTGCTGAGCCGGCGGCGGTCTCAGTTGCAGAAACTGGGACGGCCCCGACTGCAGGGCCGCCAACACCGGTCGACCAAGGGATGGTTGCCGGCACCGCTACTCCGGCTCCTGAGCCAGCGCCTGTCGTCGAAGCCGTCGAGGCAGCACCTGAGTCAGTGCCGGTTGTTGAAGCCGTGGCTGCGGCCTAGAGTCAACCACCGAAGCCCCGGAGGCCGCCGATTTGGGGGCCAGGAGTCCATCGCCATCTTGGTTGTCGTTGTCATCGTCGTCGTTGTCTCCTCCTTCAGACAAGCCGAATCTCCCCAGGCTCGAGGCTCCTCCTCGCAAGTTCCCGCGGACATTCCATTGGATGGAGCCCGATGGAACCGCAAGGAGTTACAAGCATGATGAGGCCACGGCGGAGAGGGAGCGCGAAAGCTTGTTGCGCGCTACTCTCGACGCGTCCCGAGGGATCCAGGTATGACCCCCATCGTATTGTAGTCTTGGCTATCTTGCTCATATGGGTGATCTAACGACTGACTCTGTTTGCTCTGTTTTTCCCTGAGTAGAAACTTGTTGAACGCTCGGAGAGAATGAGCGAAATCTTGATCCGAGTCGCCCCTCAGCTTCAAGAGTTGGACCAGCTCCGAGCCTTAAAGGCCGAGGTAGAAGGGCGCAGCCAGGAGAGGGAGTCTTGGCTGAGGGACGGCGTTACTCAGCTCAGGGCTGAAAATTGGGACCAAGCCAAAAAGATAAGAGGTAGGCCTCTAGAATGTATCTTTCTGACTAGATCCTTAGTAAATTCCTCCAGCTGTGTTGTTCCTGACTGCCTAGTTGTGCCTTGATTGCAACGTCGAGTCCTTGACTAATCTGTCGTGCAGCCCTCAAAGCCGAGTTGAAGACCCGAACAGAGGAGGCAATTGTAACGAACCCAATTTTGAGCTAACTGAAAATCATGTAATAAAATGTGGGAATTAGTAAAACACCTCCACTGCATGTGCACACTTTATTTTTATAGTTTCTATCCCTTGTTTTTGGATTTTCTTGCATATGCATATTAGGCTCATATGCATTAAACTCGCATCTGGAATTTTAAAGTGAAATATGCTCAATATAAAATTGTGGAAAACTTCACTAAAATACTACACATCATCCAGGGCCTGCCTGAATTTTGGCATAATTTTGCAAGACCTGTTGCAATCCCGATAAGTTTTTCCATGCCCTGGGAAAATCTGGAAATAGACAGATTTTTCCCCTATTTTTGCACTAACACCATTTCCAAACTATGGCTTTGCAACCCACGATTTCTGGTAGGATTGTAGCCCTATCCACCCTCTACTACCTGGTAAAATTTCACAGCCAAACTCCAAATTTTCGCACATGAAATGACAGGCACAATACTGCTGCTCTGGATTAACTTCTGCAGATCCTGATTAAACCCTGACTTTGGGAATTTCTTTTGGACAGACCATAGCTGATCTAGCCTTGAAACTTCGTCAGTAAGCAGTCCATACCTAGCACTGTCTCCAGAAATTTTGGCTCGAATTGATTCCCTCCCTAGCTATTTAAACCAAGCACCCAAAGTCTGCCCATCTACACCAACCCGGGACTTAAACTCCTGGGTGTTCCTAGCCGTTTGGTCGCTGCCATGAGGGCCCGGCCAGTCATGGACCCCACCTGGAAATCCCACACACAAGCTCCCAGCTAGCCACGCCCGACCACAGCAGGGAACGCGCACCACGCGCCGCCCATGCGCCTAGCCCGCCTCACAACCCGACGCCACTTCCTCTCTCAACGCCATCGCCTCTCCTCTTGTCCTCTCACTCGCCTCACTCTCCTCTGCAAGTTCCCACCGAAGACTCCTCCCTCACTGCTCCACATTGCCCTGCAGGCCATTGATTCCTCCAGTGGCAAGAAACTTCACCACCGGCGCATTGTCTCCCCGGTGAGCTTTTTCTCTCCCTAACCATGGGAACGTCATTTACTCTCCATGCCCTCACTAACCCCTCCGGTCCTGTTCCATTCCGTGCAGCCATCTCTCGGGAACGCGAACCTCGCCACTGCTGTCTGTGGCCGCGCACCGGGCGCCACCGTCGATGACGACCCCACGTTCCACTCACACGAGATAGATTCGGTCTAGGCGCTTTGCAAGAAGCATCGCAACCTTTCCAGAAATCCTCAGCCCGAGCACATGAAGCCGAAGTGCCCTGAAGCTTGAGAACGCCATCATTTTCCTCCTCTTCGGCCATCCCTTCTCATCGTCGATTCCACCTTCTCTGGTGAGTTAGGGGTCGATTCCTTGCACCTATGGTGTCTCTAGGGCCCTACTAATCTCGTAGACATGCATGCACAGCCTCTCGTTGCCCGGGGAATCACACCACCGTGAAGCCGAGCTGAACGTCGTCGCCGAGTCAATCCACAAGCCCTCGCTGCCATCCAGACCTTGCCGGACCTCTCCTAGAGCAACCGTCGCCATTCCAGCTTCACCGAACTACGCAACACCCTCAGTGAGCATCCCTGGTCCCTCAGTTATTGCATGCATGCGCCCATTTGGCCCATAATATGCATTCCATATACATGCCGAGAGAGAGACCGCCGCCTCCGCCGTCGTTGCCGGCGATTCCGACCACCTCCGACTGCGAGAAAACCACTGTTAGGTTCGCCTAGTACTCCTCTAGCTTTTCTCTTTTGGTCACCCGACGAGATACGCTGCCATTCGCCGCCGCTGCCGCGGAAAAACTCACTGACTGCGCCTCCTCTGTTTCGCCTGGCCGGACGGTCCGCAGAGCAATCGGACGGTCCGTTCCATTGCCGGTTGCGCCCCTGTGTTCTGCCTGGCCGGACGGCCCGCATCGCAATCGGACGGTCCGCTCCATGCTTCAGCGCACGCCTGCCCTGCTCTGTCTCTTTGACATGTGGGCCCATCCTTTATAAAATCCAAAAAAATAAAAGGAATGAATAAATGCTTTTGTGTTACATTGAAAATGGATTTAACTTTGGAAATCCATAGAAAATTCACTACAACTCCAAATTGAGTGAAACCAGTTTTGTTGGTTCTGTAATTTTATTCTCTAAAACCTGGTAAAATAAAAAGTGGCACCTTCTGTACAGAAAACTTGCCTAAAAATTTATGAGAATAGATTAAGGATGAAAATGGGACTTGTAACTAGAAAATTCATAAGAAATTCATTATAACTCAGAAAAATGTCAAATCAATTTTGTAATTCTTAGAAAAAATGTATACTTTCCATTTATCTACTCAGTTGGCACAGAATTAGACCACAAATAATCAGTACATTTTATACTCTTAAAAGGACACATAAAAATCGTAAAAATCATATCTCACAGATGGTAAGTGCAAAAATGAAAATAATTCTGCCAGAGAGAGTATAAAACCAGTACCAAATCACTGCACAAAAATCATGCATATTAGAGCATTTTGCATTTTTGCACTATTTATTGTCTTTGCATTATTTGTAAAATTCAAAAATTTAGGCGAAGAATCTTTGGAGATCGAGGAAGTAGAGTTTGTTGAGGAACCTGAAGCTAATCTAGATCAAGGCAAGAATCCCACTACCTTTGAACATATTGCTCCTAAATTTTGGGATTATCAATGTTTTTATTTCAACTTGCATTGTTATTTTGCAATGAATGCTATATAGATTGTGGGCAATGGTAGTTAATCCCTTTGCTGCATATTCCACCTTGAAATATTGATAACCAACTGTTTGTAACACTAGGATGGGTGAAAGTACTTATTAAGTGCTTGCTATAAGGGATTTACTTGTATTTATGCTTAGACATGCCTAGCTATCTACAATATAAGTCATGGCCATCTAAATATGTTTGAAATGGGAATTTATTTATTTCTGATCAGAGATGAATAATTATGGTATTTGTGAACTAAAACTGAAGGAAAACCATTTTTAAAACTTGGGCAAGCAAGTGGTGCACATATGTGATAGTTGTGCATCGATAGGGGGAGTGTTTGCCTGGGTTGATTAAGGACCGAACTCAGTGTCATTTCTCATGTTAAACAGTACAACCACATGTGCTAGTATGGGATGGTCATAGTGGATTAAGTTACTTGATGTTTAGCCTTGCATTTTGGTAAGCTGAGTAGTATGGGCAGTACCTGCGATGGACTGTAGGGCTATCTAGAGGAGCTACCTATGTGAACCATGAGGGGCAGTGTGGTCACATCATGGTGTAGGCATCTATGTTTGTCCAATACAACGTTGTGTGCCTCGTGGGGAGCCAGGTAGGTTGCCACCACGGCGCTGGGTTAAGGCGTGGGCCCGCCACCCACGACATCGGGTTGCACCCCGATGTGGAGTAACACACCTCGTGCTGGTGCAAGGCTAAATGTTGGGTAATGTAAAAATTGTGTTGTGACTTCTAGACCGCATTCAATGTGTAGAGTGTGGTGGTACTGACGGGTACCGGACAAACTAGAGCGATCACATCATGTGGGTAAAGTTGTGCAAACTCTGCAGAGTCAAAACTAATCGGTTAGCCGTGCTCACGGTCATGAGCAGCATGGTTGTGTCCATTGAGTATAGATTTATGTTTCTAAAACGTTTTATGAAATGGGATGGGATGAGGAGGAATTTTATTGATTCATACTTGGTGATTGATGATATGATAATGAAAAGGAGATGGCGTACTGAATTGTATTATAGTCTTGCTGCCAAGGAGGGCAGTGTCGATGTTTTACACCGGTAATAAATATATGGGGCTAGTCGGCGGATGGAAACTCGGTGGATTGCAAAGGAACACAAGGAAATTTTATACTGGTTCAGGCCCTCGATGTGAGGTAATACCCTACGTCCAGTTGTGGTGTTATTCCTTTGAGGATTTGTGGTGGTGATTCTGATGAACCAACTCAACCTGTATGCTTCTATGAGCTCGTGCCCTCAGGAGGCGCCCTGCCTCCCTTTATATACTAGGGGACAGGGGTACATGATAAGGATCCCAACCGGATACGGCCAAGAGATATCCTTCTTAGAGATAGAAACTTGCCCGACTAGGACTGTGTTTTCCTTATTATACAAGGTAAGTCTGCCGAGTGCTATCTTATCTCTAATTGCTTGATTCGGCCCATCCTCTATCCGAGTGGCCCATATGCTTGTCATGAGGTACCCGGGGCCCATGGCACCCACAGTAGCCCCTGAGACCTTCATAGTTGAGTCACAGCTGATGCCGAGTGCTCATCCTCCACGGTGAAGTCTTCCCGAGTGCATTGCTCCCGAGTACTCTTTGTCCGAGTGAGTCTTCTTCCCGAGTCCTGCTTCATGTCAGCTGGCAGCGAGGCTATGAAGGGCTCCATGTAGATGTATAAATAGTGTGCGCCGAATAGGCACACCTATTAGGTGTAGCCCTCGACTTTGTGCTTAATTGTGAAGACAATTAAACATAAAGTCAAAGATCTTTAACCTTGTAGTCTTTCCCGAGTAGTATACTACTGGTATATGAGACTCTTCGGTATCATGTCAACCGGAATATGATTTATAGTCTTGCCGAGTAGGGGACTACTCGTACATAGGACTCTTCGACTTCATGTCAGTCGGAATGTGTGTTTATAGTCTTGCCGAGTAGGATGCTACTCGTATATAGGACTCTTCAGCTTCATGTCAGCTGGAAAAGAGGTTTGTAATCTTTCCCGAGTGGCGTCCCACCTGGAAGTTAGACTCCTCCACGTCATGTCAGCGAGAATGAGAAATTTATAGTCTCTCTCGAGTAGTACACTACTCGAAAGTTAGACTCTTCAGCATCATGTCGGCTGGAATAATGTTGCTCATGGCAACTGATGGCCAAGCATGTAGGCCGAGTTCCACTTTATGAAAATAAATCCATGTCGTGGTCAGGTGTACTTGAGAAAGATACCTGCATCCCCAATTTTAATGAAGACCAGCTTGTGATCCTTATAAGGATATATCCTCGAGACCTGGTGGATAAAACAGATACCCAAACATATATATTTAGCAATAAGGCTCTCATGAAGCATATCTGTTTACCTCATCGGCTCCTGTTGGTAGCACCAGCGCTATAATTTCAACTCAGCCTGCGGGCGGCCCACATGGAGCATGCTACTGTAGGAACTCATATTTTGGTGGCTGTTACCAAATAAGCCGGCCTAAACCGACCTATCCAGTGTAGCTCTATAGAAGTATCATCCATCGCATGTCAGGATGAGTTTTTTGGTGTCGGTAACCACAATCAGCCAGAGAAATCCTTATTCGCTAGCCTTTCCGACTTACGTTCTGGATGCAACCTGGTTGCCACAGAAGTCTGAGTAGGTATATTGCAGGATCTGCCTGCCCTCCTCAAGTGTGACGCAGTGCATGAGAACTCCGGATGCGCTTTGACGATGTAAGTCTTCTCTAACTTCAGGAGAGCCGAGCAGGGTACCCGAGCCTTGCATTAGCGTAGGATTCGGCTAGCGACCCTCATGGGGCATACCCTACTCAACAGAGTTATAGCCAAGCTAGGTACCCGAACCTTACATTAGCATAGGATTCGGCTGGCGACCCTCATGGGGCGTACCCAACTCGGCAGAATTGTAGCCAAGCTAGGTACCCGAACCTTGCATTAGCATAGGATTCGGCTGGCGACCCTCATGGGGCGTACCAACCCTGACAGAGTTGTGACCAAGCTAGGTACCCGAACCTTGCATTAGCATAGGATTCGGCTGGCGACTCTCATGGGGCGTACCCAACTCAGCAGAATCGTACCTGTCGGCGAAATGGGACAGGGGGTCCCACATACCCTGGGGACGCGTGGGTCTTCGGCCACGGCAGATCCCCGGGGGGCCATCTTTCCACCGGGCCCGGGCACGAGCCCGGGGCGTCGTCGCTCCTTCGACCCCGGGCTCGTCCCCGGGAAGCCATCGCCATCGGCCCCGGGCACGTCCCCAGGGCGTCCTCTATATCAGCTCGGCCCCGGGGACTTGTTGGCCTCGGGCCCGTGCCTCGCCTCCGGGCGCCACCACCTCACTCCCTGCTCGGGGGCCACCTGTCGGCCCCCGGCAGACTCTGCGCCAGCCCTCCAGACAATGAGGTGATAGGGCGCCCCCCGCCTGTCTCCCAACAGCATCCCGACAGCGTCTCCAGGAGACAGCCGCTGTCACATCTCCGTACTCCAGCCGCCCACAGCCGAGCGGCAAGACGACCAGACCAGCCACCCTCGGCGGCCGGGCCGACACCACCTTGACGTCCAGCCGCCCCCAGCAGACCACGCTCTGGCCGACCGCAGCAGCAGAGCCAGACGGCGACTGGACATCCCTCCGGCGCGGCGCGGCAGGCGGCGGCGTGCGTACGAGCGGCAGGGCAAATGACAGAGCTTCCTCTCCCTCTTCATGTATTGGCACTGTGGACTCCCCTCACCTATAAAGGAGGATCCATGCCTCTCTCTCTCGGCAGACTGAGTTCCAGCCTCAGGCCACCCAGGCCAGCCCTTGCTCTCGGCTCTCTCTCTCTCAAGATCTCAAGTCCCCGGGCTAGCTTCCGAACTCCCCGCAGGGTCCACTTTGTAACCGCAATCCCACATTCATCCACCACAGATAGCAAACCACACACACAGGAGTAGGGTATTACGCTCCGGCGGCCCGAACCTGTATAAATCCTCGTGTCCCCCTTGCGCGCGCGGTTCATGGTCTTCCCCACGTGATCTCCACAGTTCGGACGGTCCGGACCGTGTTCGGACGGTCCGGACCCCTATCTTCCAGCTCGGGCCCCTCTGTTTCTGCCCCGAGCGCTGATCTCTCTTCTTCCGCTTGACGCCGGCTTCACCTGAGAACCACTCCCCTGGCCGAATCTCAAAGGGGGGTCTCCTGATTTCCCGCCGTCGGAGTTTCATCCTTCGACAGCTGGCGTGCCAGGTAGGGGGAGATTCCTTTTCAGGTGACATGCCGACGTCCCCAAGACCGGCGCACTTCATGGCAGGAGGCCATTGTCCGCGGAACTCCGACAACGGTCACGGCGACCTCCGTGACTGGCTGCACCGGACGCAGGCTCAGGAGGACACCCGGACCACGATCGAGTGGCAGCGTGAGCGGCGCGCGAATGCCGCCGCAAGTCCTGGGGTCCCCGACCCGGGTCCTGAAGAGGAAGGTAAGCTTTCACGTTCCGTGCTACGGCGGAACAGGAGGAAGCACCAGAAGGCCAAGGCGGCCACCGAGAGCTACGCCGTGGCGGCTACGGGTAGCCCCCGGAGCGATGTCGCCCGCGGCGGCAATGGCGGCAGCAAGCGGCAAAGGGCCGCGCGCGCGCCGCCCCCGCCGGCAATGGCCCAGAAGTGGTGCCCTCTCCACCAGACGGACTGGCACGGCATCGCGGAGTGCCGCGCCGTCCGGCGCTCAGCCGAGCGTCTCAAGCCGGCCGCAGCCCGTGGGTGGTGTGCCTTCCACGACACGGACCGGCACGACATCACGGAGTGTCGTGCCGTCCTGCGGATGGCCGAGAGCCTCGAGCCGGCCGTAGCCCGGAGGTGGTGCGCCGTCCACGAGACGGATTCGCACGACCTCGTGGAATGCCGCGCCGTCCACAAGTTGGTCGAGCGCGTCAAGAAGTCCAGGCAGGAGCAGTAGCGGGCACGAGCTCGCTCCCTCTCGAGGGACCTGAGCCCGTGCGGTAGGAGCCCCTGGCTCCCGAGCTCATAAATAGCCTCGGTCGGAGCCTGTCTCCCGGGTGCGTATCTAGCCTCGATCGGAGCCTGGCTCCCGGGAAGCGTCGACTGTATCGGTTCTGGTCCGTTGGTCGGCTTTTGGCTTAATGAAAATCTCCCCTCCTTTATCAGAAGAAGTCTTCCCCATTCCTTTGCCTTAGGGTACGATTGCCCGGACTCCATCGGACGCGATGACGAGTCCGGGCGGATCGTCCCGACCCAGTCCGGGGCCTCCGGGTCCAGGACACACATAGGGTACGACTACCCGGACTCCGTCGGACGCAATGTCGAGACTGGGCGGTTCGTCCCGACTCAGCCCGGGGCCTCCGAGTCCCGGTGTGATAGTCCGAACCACGCCGCCCTGTCGAGCGCGAGTCCGGGCAGGCCGCTCCCGGTCGAGGATCTTCTCCCGGAGTCAAGAGTTCACTCCATCTCAAGGGACCTGAGCCCGTGCGGTAGGAGCCCCTGGCTCCCGCGCTCATAAATAGCCTCGGTCGGAGCCTGTCTCCCGGGTGCGTATCAAGCCCCGGTCGAAGCCCTTGGCTCCCGGGTGCGTATATAGCCCCGGTCGGAGCCTGGCTCCCGGGCGCATGTCTTGCCCCGGTCCGAGCTTAACTCCCGGGGGCGTACTTAGCCCCGGTCGGAGCTTAGCTCCCGGGCGCAGCTCTAGCCCCGGTCGGAGCCCTTGGCTCCCGGGCGTATATCTCCCCCCGGTCCCGCCACGGAGAGCTCGCTCCCTCTGAAGGGACCTGAGTCCGAGGGAGCTAAGCCCGAGTCCCGGCAGAACCAGTAGCGGGCCAAGCACGCTCGAAGCAACTCGGACGGTCCGAACCGTCGACAGACGGTCCGGTTGTAGCGACTCGGACCGTCCGGCCCTTGGGCGGACGGTCCGAATCCCGCTCCCGATCCAGAATAGCTTCGACAGGGCGCGAGTACCCGGACAGCATTGTCTCGGCAAGGACGGGTCCGAGGAAGTCGTCCCGACGTGGTCCATGTCATTACCCAGGCCTCCGTGCCCGGGCACATGGCAACAATACATATCAAGTCGCATTTCAGTCCGGGGCTCCCTGGGTCCCGGGCACATATTTGAGCCGAGGCACGGGTTCCCGAATCCGTGCCCCGGGTCCGACACCGAGGAGCCGAGCCAGGGCGGCATCGCCAAGGCGAGTGCAGGCCTAGGAACGCGACACCCGGAATAGGGCGCGAAGCCCGGACAGCACCGCCCCGGCGAGAATGCGTCCAGAGGGTCGTCTCACATCCCATATTCAAGCCCGGGCCCCCGGAACCCGGTTTATAACAAAAACATATTCCAGTCCGGAGGCCAAGCCCGGACAGCACCGCCCCGGCGAGAATGCGTCCGGAGGGTCGTCTCACATCCCATATTCAAGCCCGGGCCCCCGGAACCCGGTTTATAACAAAAACATATTCCAGTCCGGAGGCCCCCGGGTCCCGGACACATCCTCCACATGGCAGCCGGGGCCTCCGGGTCCCGAGCACATGCCGGACTCGGGCTCGCGAGGGAAGCGAGTCCGAGCTCCATCCCCGCGCACAACAAGCATCTCCACAGACCCATCTGTACAAACATCCTGTAAGTTGGGTAAACCCGGGCCAGCGCTGGACTTCTCCGGAAACTCAGCACTGGCCTGGCCCCCATGTATATACACTTTACATTAGCAATGTTTTTAATGTCCTTCCCGGTCTCGTTCCCTTCGTCGTTTTCCATGTGATGCGTAGCATGGGATGGACAAGGGAACGGACTGGATGCTCTCACAGTTCACCATGTGTAGAATAGATCTTTCCCCGACGGTCCTGGGGACGATTCATGTCACCCCAAGCCGGGCGCCCGGGGAGACATAGTTTCTTCTTGGTGTACCGGGCCGAAGCCATTCTGTCGCCAGATCTTCTTCGGCTCTCGGGCACAGCCCTACATCGACAAACATCGACCATCACGATATGCAGCTCGACAACCTCGACTTCCTCGAGGAACGAAGGTGGCGCGCTCCGCTCCGCGTCGCTCGTTACCAGCAAGGCCTCAAGCGCTATCTTTGGCGTCAGGTTAGGGCCCGATCACTTCAGGTTTGGGGTTCGAATCTCCGCCGTATCTTCTTACGGGTCGGAATGAAATCTTCCCCCCGAGGGAAGGCCCCTCCCTGGTGATCGGAACTTCCCAACCGGGCTCAGTAAGACTGGGAGCATCTTCACAAATATCATCTGAAAACACATCCTGTAAGTGCCTCTAAACCTCAGCAGTGACCGAGGCCGAGCCCCATATGTATTCGCTTTCCATAGTTATACTGTTATTATCGTTTCCGGGCTCGTGCCCTTATCCTTTCTTTGTGTCACGATCGTGGCGATCTCCCCCCGGGGCATAATCGGGTCGCGCCCATGCGGTGGCTGGGTGTTGCGCCTAAGCAGCTGCTCCCTACCAGCGAGCTACTGTATCCCATCTGCTAAACCCCGGACATCGTCTAAGCCCCGGCTTGCGGTGTCCCGCTCTGGTTGGCTTCGGGCTCGGTTTTTTCTGCTGCTAGGGGGTAGATTCCTTATGCGCAATCCCTTCCCCCGCTCGGTTGCGAAGGGGCCCCTAGGAGGTGGTAGACGCAATGGCTCGCAGCATGGAGTGGACAAGGGAACGAGCCAAGCTCTCACAGTTCATCGTGTAGAGCCTTTCGTCGCCACATCCCTGTGCTCCCTAGACCGACGGTGCCCAGGGGCATGGAGGACCCCTGGATCCCGAAGACGGACAGGGGCCGAACCTGCGAACCTTGCCGCTCCGCAAGACTCGCGCCCCGGGGAACCGGGCCCCGAGGCGGGCGACCGTCGCGTTCGCTGCCCCCGGGGACCGAGCTCCCGGGGCAGGCGGCGGTGCCAGGACCTAGACAGGGGCCAGAGGCCCGACGGCTGTTCGCTGCTGCTGGATCTCGCTGTCGGACGACGCCCGGCACTCGGCGTTCCCGGACACGAGGCTCCGAACACCAGCGACCTCCGAACAACACAATAAACCAAGGTACAAAAATATATACATGATCATATACATATGCAAATACCTCTCTTTGTACAAGACAGGCAAAACCGGAGCGCAAGCACGAGCGAGACCCGGGTCGCACGGGGCGCGGTCACCGGCGCACTTCTGACCGGACCCCGGGCGACGTCAGAAGGGGAGCACTCGGGGGCATGGAGGGCCCCCGAGCCCCAAAGATGGCCGCGCATGGCGTCAGAAGGAAATCGGTGTCTCCCTCAACCTCTTCGCCAGGCATCAGCTCTACGAGACGGTCGCCGTGGTCGAAGAACCCTGCCTCCGGGGCAGCTGGCTCGACCACGGCCTCCCGCGACTTCCTCGCGAACTGCCGCGACTTCCCCGACTTCCTCGCGAACTGCCGCGACTTCCTCACGCGCGGCGGAATCACACCCCCGAGACGCGAGCCCGGCCTCTTGGGCCCGGACGCTTCCTTCTCGGGAGTATGTTTCCTTCTCTCGCGCCTCTATCTCGGACCACGCGCGAGAGGCTTCGTCGGCGGATCGCCACGAAGAACTCATTGGCGACCGTGCGGACAGTGGGCTGCCGCGTCGCGATCGTCGCCGCCGGCTCTTCCTCAACGCTTTACCTCGTATTTCCTTCCCGGACCCCGGGCCCCGGGCACATATCTTCCCCATATCTTCCACATATCTTCCATATTTCCAGCCCGGACCCCCAGGCCCCGGGCGCATGTCGCCCGTAGTTGTTCCCGACCACATGTCCAGGCTGCGCCACAAGCCATCAAACTCCACCAGCTCAAGATGAACCAGGCGGACCCAGCGTCCCCTCGTTTCTTCAAAGACGAGGCCCCGTTTCTGCCCGGAGCGGTTCCGGCCGAGCAACGGGGCCAGGGGCCACTGTCGGCGAAATGGGACAGGGGGTCCCACATACCCTGGGGACGCGTGGGTCTTTGGCCACGGCAGATCCCCGGGGGGCCATCTTTCCACCGGGCCCGGGCACGAGCCCGGGGCGTCGTCGCTCCTTCGACCCCGGGCTCGTCCCCGGGAAGCCATCGCCATCGGCCCCGGGCACGTCCCTGGGGCGTCCTCTATATCAGCTCGGCCCCGGGGCCTCGTTGGCCTCGGGCCCGTGCCTCGCCTCCGGGCGCCACCACCTCACTCCCTGCTCGGGGCCCACCTGTCGGCCCCCGACAGACTCTGCGCCAGCCCTCCAGACAATGAGGTGATAGGGCGCCCCCCGCCTGTCTCCCAACAGCATCCCGACAGCGTCTCCAGGAGACAGCCGCTGTCACATCTCCGTACTCCAGCCGCCCACAGCCGAGCGGCAAGACGACCAGACCAGCCACCCTCGGCGGCTGGGCCGACACCACCTTGACGTCCAGCCGCCCCCAGCAGACCATGCTCTGGCTGACCGCAGCAGCAGAGCCAGACGGCGACTGGACGTCCCTCCGGCACGGCGCGGCAGGCGGCGGCGTGCGTACGAGCGGCAGGGCAGATGACAGAGCTTCTTCTCCCTCTTCATGTATTGGCACTGTGGACTCCCCTCACCTATAAAGGAGGATCCATGCCTCTCTCTCTCGGCAGACTGAGTTCCAGCCTCAGGCCACCCAGGCCAGCCCTTGCTCTCGGCTCTCTCTCTCTCAGGATCTCAAGTCCCCGGGCTAGCTTCCGAACTCCCCGCAGGGTCCACTTTGTAACCGCAATCCCACATTCATCCACCACAGATAGCAAACCACACACACAGGAGTAGGGTATTACGCTCCGGCGGCCCAAACCTGTATAAATCCTCGTGTCCCCCTTGCGCGCGCGGTTCATGGTCTTCCCCACGTGATCTCCACAGTTCGGACGGTCCGGACCGTGTTCGGACAGTCCGGACCCCTATCTTCCAGCTCGGGCCCCTCTGTTTCTGCCCCGAGCGCTGATCTCTCTTCTTCCGCTTGACGCCGGCTTCACCTGAGAACCACTCCCCTGGCCGAATCTCAAAGGGGGGTCTCCTGACTTCCCGCCGTCGGAGTTTCATCCTTCGACAGTACCCGAGCCTCGACTGGCGCCGGAGGTCGGTTGTCAGCTGAATAAGGTATCCAAACCTTGCATTAGCATAGGATTCGGCTAGAGACCCTCATGGGGCATACCTTACTCAACCGAGTAGTATACGACCCCCGACTAGCGCTGGAGGTCGGTTGTTAGCTCACATGGAGCGTAGCCGAGGAAGTTTACGTCCCGACTGGTGCAAGTACTCGGTCAGTAGCCCTCATTGAGCGTTCTGAGTATATCTTGGTAAACAGGTCCAGCCCCCGAGCGTAGGAGATGGGCTCGTAGCCCCGAGTTCCTGTCACGCGTATCCGGAGCTGGTCCTGCATTATAAAGACATCGGATGAGTAGCATCTGATGATGAAAATAATCACCCGAATGTAATGTATTTTACAATATATGTAAATACGTGTTCTTCCTCTTTTTGATATTAATTTCCTCGAGTAGTTGACCCCTTACGTTTAAACACTCTGCCCGACTGGTCATAGCCCCCTAGCGTCGGGAGTTGGCTCATGGCTCTTTCCCAGACACGCGTTTTGGGTGACTTGAGTTCGTCTTTCATGAAGCAAAGTTTCACGGATCAGGATTTATGCTACTCGAATACTTTTGCAATCATTTAAGAGAAAAAACCGAGAAAGGTGCAGCTTGTGCACCTATTAGGTGTAAGCGGCTGCAGCAATGCTAAAGCCGAGTAAAGAAAGATTTATCAGAAAGCGACTTAGCGGTTCGGTATTTGGGAGTGGGGATGCCATCCTTGTGTTTGGGCTTTTGAGCCCCCGAGCTTGTCACTTGTTGTCCTGATAATCTTCAGTTGTTGAAAGTCGAAGACGGTTGTGACCGGCTGCCACAATGAAGCCGTCTGACTTGCATTTGCGATTCCCAACTTTAGTCGGGACCGCGTCGTCGGTGCCCTCCCGCTTCTTCTGTCAGGATGCCTTTTTATCTTCAAGTGCTTCAGCAACAGCGTGGGCTGAGTCGGCGTACTTGTTCGCCATGTCGAATAGAGCCTTGACAGAGTTGGGAGGCTTCCGCGTGAATTTGTCGATGAACGAGATGTCTTTGACTCCTTTTCGAAAGGCGGTGATGACGACCTCGTCCTTGATCTTCGGGATTGAGTTCCTCTTCTCAGAGAACCTCTTGATGAAGTCACGAAGAGACTCGTTCTTCCTTTGGCACAACTGATACAGGTCGTACTTGGAAGATGGCCTCTCGTATGTTCCCTGAAAGTTGGTGATGAAACGTTCCCGGAGTTCTCCCCAAGAGCCGATTGATTGCTTTGGGAGTCCTGTCAGCCATGTCCTCGCGGAGTTGGCTAGAGCAACTGGCAGGTAGTTAGCCATGACTTTGTGGTCACCTCCGGCAGCTTGGATTGCCAGAGTGCATGCGGTGAGCCAGGACTCGGGATTGGTCTTGCCGTCGTATTTTTCGATGCCTGTAGGCTTGAAACCCGACGGCCAGTCGACCTGTTGTAGCTCCTGGGTGAAGGCTGGTATGCCTTCATCATCATGAGGACTCCGACTCCGAATACGGCGGCAAAACCGCTCGTGGTGGTCGTTCTCGTCTTCCAGTCGGCGTTGCTCGTCTTCCTCTCGTTTGTGGCGCCGAGTGTTGATGTCTTGCTGAAGGTTACGCCGTGGTTGGCCTCGGAGCCGCCAGTTATTGTTGGGGTTGCCGAGTGACGTTTGGCGCGACCCCTTGTGCA
The DNA here is from genome assembly GCA_003991445.1 of Oryza meyeriana var. granulata. Classification (NCBI taxonomy): domain Eukaryota; kingdom Viridiplantae; phylum Streptophyta; class Magnoliopsida; order Poales; family Poaceae; genus Oryza; species Oryza meyeriana. Next base: position 41,848 of record RYFJ01001027.1, on the reverse strand, counting down.
GCCGACTAGAGCCGGCTGCTCGGTGTCGCTTTGAGGTGGACGAGACCACCGCTGGGGAAGCCGACCGGTTGGTCGGTATGAGGGTATCGCCCGACTGTTGGTGTTGCTGACATGCAGCAGCTGTAAGCATGGCTTTTATCCTTGCGATCGTCGGGGTGGCCTGGTGATCAGGCCCGAACTGGAGCGTGTCCAGCAGAGTTGCAGCGGCCACGATGTTCTGTTGGGGAGTGACGAAGACGTCGTGGTCGCCGACTTGGGTTTGGAGGATTTGTTGCTGAGCAGTCCGCCCGGCTTTGCGCAGATCGTCGTTGCGGGCCTCCTCCTCTCGCTGTTCGCGTAGTCGGCGTGATTCCTGAGTAGGAGTAGAGCCTTTGGATGCCATGAAGATTTCTCGTGGCGGAGAGAAGCTTGCCGAGCTGCTGTCCGACTTAGAGTCGTAGTCCGACTGGAAGTCGGAGTCCGACTTCGAGTCGAAGTCGGGATGGTTGATGGGGATGAGTGTAACTCCGACCTCCCTAGATCCGATCTCGAGCGGCTTGGGGCCGTATCCGAGTCGAACTCCAGGGGATCGGGTTTGCCGCGTCGGATGTAGATTGTAGATATCCGCGGCGTCGCCGTGTCCGAACGGGAAATTGACGATCTCTTCCCTTCTCGGCCCGATCTCGGCCGGCTCGAAACCGAGTCCGAGTTGAACACTGAAAGGAAGAGTTGTCCCTGGACTTGGGCGTATTGGAGATCGCCGCAGCATGTCGTCGAAGATTGCCGCAGCGTCGTGTGGGCCGACTGGCGCGGAGTCGGCTGGTTCCTCGGCCGGTTGGATCGGGTCTGTGTCGGCCAAGGTGAGATTGCCGAACATGTCGGCGATGAAGTCGAAGCTTCCGAATGAGATTGTATCTTCGGGAGAGAATTTGCCGTCGTCGACTCCGGTTGCTAGATCCATCGAGCTTGTTGATGTTGATCTCACCGAAGCCCCTACCTGGCGCGCCAACTGTCGATGTTTTACACCGGCAATAAATATATGGGGCTAGTCGGCGGATGGAAACTCGGTGGATTGCAAAGGAACACAAGGAGATTTTATACTGGTTCAGGCCCCCGATGTGAGGTAATACCCTACGTCCAGTTGTGGTGTTATTCCTTTGAGGATTTGTGGTGGTGATTCTGATGAACCAACTCAACCTGTATGCTTCTATGAGCTCGTGCCCTTAGGAGGCGCCCTGCCTCCCTTTATATACTAGGGGACAGGGGTACATGATAAGGATCCTAGCCGGATACGGCCAAGAGATATCCTTCTTAGAGATAGAAACTTGCCCGACTAGGACTGTGTTTTCCTTATTATACAAGGTAAGTCTGCCGAGTGCTATCTTATCTCTAATTGCTTGATTCGGCCCATCCTCTATCCGAGTGGCCCATATGCTTGTCATGAGGTACCCGGGGCCCATGGCACCCACAGGCAGTGAAGTTACTATTTATAAAAATGGATGCCATGATATTACTCTATCAGTTTATTATGCAATCTAATTTATGATCTTCTCTTTTGAACTGTTGCGAAATAAAATTGGCTTTATGCAATAAAATTTAGCCTTTCATACAGCCTTTACCTTGATTATAGCTTACATGTATAACTAGGCTTGATTGTGGCCTTGCCAGTACCTTGTGTACTGAGTTGTGTTTTATTTATGTGAATGCTCCTTTAGATCCATATCCAGGTGAGGGTGAAGACTTGCATGATGGTTGTGGGGATGAACAGATCGATCAGGATGGTCCTATCTAAGGGTTTACCCTTAGTCGGTTGCCTGAGGGTTTCGGGTAGCCAAGCTTCCGAATGGACTATTTATTCAGCCTGTACGGCTTATGTGAACTTTAGTTAATATGTATCTGCAACTGTACTCTTGTTTATTTAGGCTAAATACCCTATGTTTTGGATATTACTTGCTAGATGAACGTGTGAGACTAGAACTTTCCTGGGCTAGTCTCGCATTAGTAAGAATTTAGAAATGATGAGATGCATGGGCGTTGATTCAACCGGAGACCATGTCCCCTGAAGTGTGTATCGTGTTTGGTCGCCGCCTTCGTGTGGTTTGACGGGCACACTTCGCCGTTTCGGACTGGTGAATCAACTCTCCAAATATCTCTTTATTTCTGAATTCGGTGCTTTCGACTTGTATTGTGGATGGGTAAATATTATGACAAGTCTGCGATGAGGATGGATGGTTATTGCACTTATTTGGTTTTTATTCGAGATCTCATCCATCTAGATAGTTCACGTTGTCATGGTAGTTACTCTCTATAATGTATTTCTGAGGTGCCCACAGCAATCCAGCTGAAGGAGGCCACGAAAGCCAATGCCGAGCTTAAAAAGGACAAGGCCGACCTGACTAAGGCCAAAACTGAGCTTGAGTGAGAGAAGGCCGAGTTGAAAGAGGCCAACACCAAGCTCGAGAAGGAAAAGGTTGAACTGGAGAGGACCATAGCTAGGTGGGAGGACCATAATTGATGGATTGAACTGACAGTAAGTCTCCTTTTTGACACTGATCTTAACCAATCCATCAATTATCCCATCTGTAGCCTTACCTAACAAGTTTACTTGTCGGTGAACCCGGGTAGCTGCTAGAGCCAACTCCCAGGCCCAATTTCAGGCTTACGAAGAGGAGATAAAGGTGGTCAAGGAGTCACGGGAGGCTCTCCTCAGATCTGTGAGAGGGCTCCTTGACATCGTGGATCCTCGCCCCGTGGGAACCAGCTGCAGCTTGATCGCCCAAGTGGAGGCACACCTGGAGGATGCACCGAGTGCCCTAAAAAGGTACTCGGATCAGCATGTCATTACCGGCGTGGCCCGAACCCTGGCTATGACCAAGTCCATCTACCCAAGGGCAGATGTTGAAGCCATCGGGGAGGGGTTTGCCGAGGAGACAACTCCTGAGGAGGCGCTGGAGCTGATAGCCAAGGCGAGGCCGACTGCTGAGATTATCACCAGGGATCTGGATCTGTAAAAATACTACGTCATGTAGTCAGTGTATTGTGGTTTTTTGTAAAGACATGTGTAAATATGTATGCAGTGCCGCCAACAGTTGTCATTAGCTTTACTCGATTATATGGTCTACACCGAGTTAGTCTGTAGAAACTTAATAAAATCGTTCACCGTAAAAAGCTACACTTGGGCAAACATAATAAAGTCATAGTGAAACTTCGTGACTTAAGTAAAATAAGCTCGTATATTATTGATAGAGCATATAAGATACATGCAGCCCCCGACACTACTCGGTTGAAACAAGCGGCGTAGTGAGTCTGAGTGGAACTGTACGCATGGAAAAAATAAGAAACTCAGGTATAGAAAGGACGTAGTTGTTCTATATTCCATGAGTTGCTGATGAGGGCACCGTCTTCGGTCTTCAGTCGGTAGGCGCCTGGCCACGTGACCTCGGCTATAATGAACGGCCCTTCCCAGATTGGGGATAGTTTGTGCCTGTCTTTGGTGGTTTGTATTTTCCTTAAGACGAGATCTCCAACCAAAAAGGCACTGCCACGGACATTGCGATTGTGGTAGCGACGCAGGCCTTGAAGATACCTTGCCGACTGGATTGTTGTGATATCCCTTGCTTCTTCCAACTGATCTAGTTCGACCAATCGGGTGTTGTTGGAAATATCTTCTGAGTAGGCCTGGACTCGCGGAGAGCCGAACGCTAATTCGGTTGGTAGCATAGCCTCGGCACCGTAGACTAGAAAGAAAGGGGATTGCCCTGTTGCCCGACTAACCATGGTTCTGAGAGACAGAGAACAGATGGGAGTTCTTGTACCCACCGGCCCATGTATGGTTGGAGTCGGTCGAATATCCTGGCCTTGATTCCTTGTAAGACCATACCGTTGGCTCGTTCAACCTGCCCATTGCTCCGTGGGTGTGCCACAGACGCATAGTAGATCTTGATGCCGAAGTCATCACAGAAATCTTGAAACACGCCGCCCGTGAACTGAGTGTCGTTGTCAGTAATGATGCGGTTGGGGACTCCGAATCGGTAGAGTATACTCATAATGAAGTCCTTTGATTGTGCCGCTGTTATGGTTGCAACGGGTTTAGCCTCAATACACTTGGTGAATTTATCCACTGCGACGAACAAGTGTGTGAACCCCCCTGGCGCTTTCTTGAAAGGCCCGACCATGTCAAGCCCCCATACTACAAAGGGCCAAGAGATTGGGATTGTTTGGAGTTCCTGGGTTGGGAGATTGGTTTGTCGTGCATAGAACTGGCAACCTTCGCACGTGCGAACGATATCTTTGGCATCTGTGACTGCTGTTGAAAAGAAAAATCCCTGCCAGTAAGCCTTTCCGACTAATGTCCTGGATGCAGCATGATTGCCACATACGCCCGAGTGGATTGACTGCATGATTTGGTTGCCCTCCTCGGCGGTGACGCAGCGCATGAGGACACCGGATGCACTTTTTCGGTACAGGTCTTCTCCGACGACTAAGAAATTCTTGCTTCGACGTTTAATTCGTTCAGCTTCACTGCGATCTTCTGGGAGTTCATCATCTAGGAGGAATTTCAAAACAAGAGTCCGCTAATCTTGACATATGTGCAGCTCCTCGTCTGTTGCCGGGGTAGGTTCGCCTCCCGACTGCTCCAGCGCTGGTTTCTTCTTGATTGATGGCTCCATGAGTTGCTCCACGAAGATCCCTGTCGGGACCGTTTCTCGCTTGGATCCCATGTTTGCCAGCTCATCTGCAGCGTCAATGTATTGTCGTAGGACATGTGTTATCTCCAGCCCATCGAACTTGTTTTCCATCTTGCGGACCTCCTGACAGTATCCCACCATGGTGTCATCGAGGCATGTCCAGTCCTTCATGACTTAGTTTACCACAAGTTGGGAGCTCCTCGCACAACCAGTCGACGGATGCCGAGTGATATGGCGATGCGGAGCCCATGGATGGGTGCCTCGTACTCGGCAACGTTGTGCGAAGCAGGGAAGTGGATTTGTAGGACGTACTTCAGTTTTTTGCCGGTGGGGGACGTCAGTATGACTCCAGCCCCAGTGCTGCCGATCCATAGAGAACCGTCGAAGTACATTGTCCAGTACTCTAGCTTCGCTGTTGATGCGGGCATGTGAACTTCTGTCCACTCGGCCACGAAGTCAGCTAGAGCTTGTGATTTAATTGCTATCCGCGGCTGAAAGGTGGTGTCGAATGCCATCAACTCGAGCGCCCATTTAGCGATTCGGCCGGTGGCCTCGTGGTTATGCAGGACGTCCCTGAGTGGAAACGATGTGACCACCGTGACTTGATGTGCTTGGAAGTAGTGCACCAGCTTTCGGACACTGATAAGTAGGCCATAGAGCAGCTTCTGGACCTGCGGATATCTCGTCTTTGAGTCGGCAAGCACCTCGCTGACAAAGTAAACTGGCCGTTGGACTTTTTGGATGTGACTCTGTTCGGATCGTTCGACTACCAGCACTATGCTGACTACCTTGGAAGTTGCCGCTAGATATAGCATTAGCTGTTCTTGGGGCATCGGTGACGCCAACACGGGGGGTGATGTGAGAAATTGCTTGAAGTCTTCGAAGGCTTGTTGGGCTTCGGGAGTCCATTGGAAGTTGTCTGCTTTCTTCAGTAGCTTGAAAAAGGGCATACCCTGTTCACCCAGTCAGGAAATAAACCAGCTGACTGCCGCCATGCAGCCTGTCAGCTTCTGGACATCTTTCTGGTTAGTCGGGGGAGCCATATTCATGATTGCATTGACTTTCTCCGGGTTGGCCTCGATGCCGCGACGCGAGACGATGAAGCCGAGTAGCTTGCCGGATGGCACACCGAAGGGGCACTTTTTCGGGTTCAACTTCATCTTGAATCTTCGAAGATTTTGGAAGGTTTCTTCTAGGTCAGAGATGAGGTCTTCTTTGGACTTGGTCTTGATCACCACGTCGTCGACGTAGGCTTCCACGTTGCACCCGATCTGAGTGTGTAGACACCGTTGAATTGCACGTTGATACGTTGCTCTAGCGTTTTTCAAACCAAACGGCATAGTGATGTAGCAGTACGCACCAAACGGCGTGATAAAAGACGTCTTGAGGCAGTCCTCCTCCTTCAAACTGATTTCATGGTATCCCGAGTAGCAATCGAGAAAGCTGAGAAGTTCGCACCCCGCAGTTGAATCCACCACCTGGTCTATCCTTGGTAAACCAAATGGGTCTTTGGGGCACGCCTTGTTGAGATTGGTGTAGTCAACGCACATGCGCCATTTACCGTTTTTCTTCCGAACCAGAACTGGGTTTGCCAGCCAATCCGGGTGGTAGACCTCTTTGATGAACCTGACTGCGAGAAGCTTGGTTATCTCCTCACGAATAGCATCTTTACGGTCTTGAGCGAAGCAGCGTAGCCGTTGCTTGACTGGCTTGGCGTCTGTTTTCACGTTGAGAGCGTGCACAATCACCTCCCTTGGTACGCCCAGCATGTCGGACGGTTTCCACACAAAGATATCCTTGTTTGCTTGGAGGAAGGTGACAAGCGCGTCTTCCTATTTGGGGTCTAGGCCGGTCCCGACTAGAGCAGTCTTGGAGGGGTCGGAAGGTCCAAGGGATCTTCTTCGTGTCAGAGTCCGCTGAAATTCCTAATTTCGCTGCTTTTTTGGCCAAAACTGGGTCTTCCTCAACTTCGGTTGTGACGGCTTGCCGGATGCTATTGCGCCCGACTGCTGCCTCTTGTGATTGAGCCAATTCACAACTCTCCTTGTCGCAGGTGAAGGCTTGCTTGACGTCACTGCGGAGGGAGAGGACTCCTGCTGGCCCTGGCATCTTAAGCACCATATATGTATAGTGCGGTATCGCCATGAATCTGGCGAGCGCCGGTTGTCTGAGTATCGCGTGGTATGCAGTCTCGAAGTCGGCGACCTCAAAGCAGATATTTTCAGTGCGGAAGTTATCCTGCGTGCCGAAGGTTACTGGCAAGGTAATCTGCCTGAGTGGTGTTGAAGACAGGCCGGGGATTATCCCGTGGAAGGGCGCTGTACTCGGCCGCAGATCTGAACGAGGAATCTTCATCTCGTCCAGGGTCTTGGCGAAGAGGATATTGAGCGCGCTGCCTCCGTCTATGAGAACCTTCTTCAACTTGATGTTCTTCACGACCGGGTCCAGGACAAGTGGGTATCGTCCCGGGTGTGAAACCCGATCTAGGTGATCTGCACGGGTGAACATGATGGACGTCTCTGACCAGTGCAAATATTGGGGGGTGTCTGCTGTAGAAATTGAGTTGATGTCGCATGTTGTAAGCTTATGCTTCCACTTGGACTCGTAGGCAGACGGCCCTCCAAAGATGTGGTTAAGCTCGGCTTGGGGATCTTGAAAATTGTCAACCGGGCCCTGATCTGGCTTGTCTTTGTCCTTGTCAGCGCTTGATGTTGAAGTCTGCTCGGAAGCAAACTTCTTAACCATGAACCAGTCTTTGGCCGCATGCTTGCCCTTAGGGTGGAAGGGGCAAGGCCCATTCATGACTTTCTGGTAGTCGTTGTTGCGTTGGGGCCGCGACCGAGTTCGGTCCATGTTGGCCTCCTCGTTATCTGACTTCCGCTTGCGGTTGCCGGTCTTGATCTGAGATGGCTCGTCAGCTTTCACCTTTTGTTCTTTCTGTCAGGACTCCTTCTGCTCGTCGAGGGCCTCTGCGACCGCTTCAGCTGAGTCGGCGTATTTGTTCGCCATGTCGCAGAGAGCTCGGACAGAGGATGGTGGTTTCCGAGTGAACTTCGCGATGAACGGGGCGTCCTTTACTCCCTTGCGGAAGGCGGCGATGACGGCCTCGTCTCTGATCATTGGGATCTTGTTGCGCTTCTCGGAGAATCTCTTGATAAAATCACGTAGAGACTTGTTCTCCTTCTGGTGTAGTTGATATAAATCATGCTCAAAAGACGGCCTCTCGTAGGTTCCCTGAAAGTTGGCGATGAACCACTCCCTAAGTTCTCCCCAAGAACCGATCGACCGCCTCGGGAGCCCTGTCAGCCACGTCCTCGCCGAGTCGGCCAATGCGACTGGGAGGTAGTTAGCCATGGCTTTGTGGTCACCCCCGGCAGCTCGTATTGCCAGGGTGTATACAGTGAGCGAGGACTCGGGGTTGGTTTTGCCGTCGTATTTCTCTATCCCCGTAGGCTTGAAGCCCGACGGCCAGTCAACGTCCTGGAGATCGTGGGTGAAAGCTAGAACGCCTTCATCTTTGTGAGGGCTCCGGCTCCAATCACGGCAGTTAAACCGCTCGTGGCGAAGGCCAAAACGGTCATTTTTGTCCTCCAGTCGGTGGCTGTTAACGCCAAAATTTGGCACAATTCATATCAGACTTGGTTAACGGAAAAAAATTGTGTCAGCCAATGGAAGCTCATCTGGAAGAGACCACGCTTGAGAAGGAAGCATGAAGACCGCAAATATGGCAGTTAATTATCTTATCTATTAATTAGATATTAGTATTTTATCTTTTAGGAAACCTGATCTCCTGTCCGATCAGGACTTGTAATTTTCCTTTTCTAGATAGGAAAGTTGTGTTTCGTGTCCAATCAGGACTGTATCAACCCGGGGTATATATATGTATGCCCGGGGACCTTGTAAATCATCTAATCGATCAATACAACTTCGGCGCATCGCCACGCTTTTGACGGGTTCTTGCTTCTCGAGCGGGGCTGCATCGGTTAGGTCCGAACTCCTGCGAGAGGGTAAGTCTCGTTACCCCGGCTACCAATCGGCTAGGACTTCCTCGGTTAGGTCCGATATTCTAGTCGGTCTATGGTAGTCGGCTTACCACGATATATCTGCTCTGTCTACGGCTGCATCGGTTCGGTTCGACCTCTTAGGCCGATCAGGTATATCACATCACGCGTGCATAGTTTTCATCGGTTTACTAGGGATAGTTCATCGTCAGTTTGTGCTGCATCGGTTGGGTCCAACCTACTAAACTGAGCGATAAGTTGTTCCTGCTAGGCCGATGGTCTCTGTGCAAGCGTCTTATCGGAATGTATAGCCGGTAAGTTATCATATACATCACGATTGCATTAGATCTATCGGCTCATTGAGGTTCTTTTATCATTGTTAATCTGTGCTGCATCAGTTAAGTTTGAACTACTAGATTGCTAGTGATAGATTTACCCTTGCTGAGTCGATAGGTTTTATGCGATGTTCTATCGGAGTGCTTAGCCGATAAGTTATCTTTTACTATAAAGCCGACTGCATTGTTTATTATTATTCTGCTATCTACTCTATCATCGGCTTCTAGCCGATGTTCATCTGTTCTCTTGGCAGTCGGCTAGCTTATGGTTTACTTGTGCTATCTTGTGGTTTGTTTATATCACCATCGGCTTCTAGCCGATGCACACGCTCTATCGGCAGTCGGGCAGCCAGCTGGTTTATTCTCTGCTCATATTATCATCAAGCGCAGGCTAACTTGTTTGTCTATATCGTCATCGGTTTCTTAGCCGATATACAAGTGCTGGTGGTAGTCGGGTACAGGCGAGAACCCGGGCGCGGGTACAAGCGAGAACCCGGGCACGAGGGCGGACGAGGACCTGGGCACGAGCGCGGACGAGAACCCGGGCACGAGCACGCGTGAGGGCCCGGGCACGGACATTACCTTCGGAACAAGAGCTAGCGGCAGTCGGCTGAAGGAATCTGTATCGGCTTGCTGGTCGATTGGATCGGTGATCTAATTTCTTTATCTCCTTGTCAATTGCTGGGTCAAATTGACTGGCACGCCCGCGAACCTCAAATTTAGGACTTGCACTAGAGCTAAGCAGATCTCCCAGGCCTTCGCGTGTCTCTCAAGACGCCGAGCGGCCCCCGGCGGGTTTTCGGCATCAACAGTGGCGCTCTTCCTCTTCACGTTGGCGGTGCCGGGCGTTGATGTCGTATTGGAGGTCGCGTTGTAGGCGGGCTCGGAGATCTTGGTTGGGCCAGCGATCGTACTAGTGACGTCGCCGATTATCGTTGTTGGTGTCGCTGAGTGTCGTTTGGCGTGATTCCTCGTGTGGCCAACTTGAGCTAGCCGCCCGACGTCGTGCTAATGTAGATGAGCCGACTGCCGGAGAACCCGACCTGTTAGTCGGTATAATTGTGTCACCCGACTGCTGTTGCTGCTGACAGGCAGCAGCTGTGATCATCGCCTTAATTTTGGCGATAGTAGGGGTGGCCTGGTGATCAGGCCCAAGTTGGAGCGTGTCCAACAGAGTGGCGGCGGCCACAACGTTCTGTTGTGGCATGATGAAGATGTCGTGGTCACCGACTTTTGTCTGGATGATCTGTTGCTGAGCGGTTGGCCCAGCCTTGCATAACTCGGTGTTGCAAGCTTTGCGATCGGCTTCCTCCTGTTGTCGTAGTCGGCGTGCCTCCTCCTGCTGCTCCTCTTGTAGTCGGCGAACCTCCGGTGGTGGTGTTGAAGCCATGAAGATCTCACGGGGCAGAAGGAGATTTGCCTGACTGGAGTCCGAACTAGTGTTCGAACCGTTATCCGACTTGGAGTCGGAATCCGAGTAATTCATCGGAGTAAGAACGACTCCGACCTCCCTAGATGCAATCTGAAATGGCGCTTGGCCGTGTCCAAACTGAATACAGGAGATCGGGTCTGCCGTGCAAGATGTAAATCTGCTTCCCACGTGAACTCGGGCGACTCTGGTTTTCCTCATCTGTTCCAAGCCCCCAATCGCTTTTCCCCCAAATCTCTTCGCCTCCAACCATGCCGAAAGCTTCGGATCTTGCGGGTTCGCTGGGGAATACTTGGCCGATGTCAGATTGCGGTTCGGTGAAACTGACCCTAACGGAGAATCAATCAAAGTTACCGAGCCAAGAAGTGATCCGCTGGCAGCCGGCTAAGGGTGAGTCGGCTCCAAATCCCCAATCTGGTGAAACGGTAGTTTTTGCTTCTTTTTTCGATCGGGGTTTGTGCCTTCCTTCTTCTGCATTCTTCCGCTGAATCCTTGACTTCTATAAGTTAGAGTTGGTGCATTTGAATCCCAACTCAATCCTTCAGATCTCCATATTTGTTACTCTGTGCGAGTATTATTTGGGCGCGGAACCACATTTCAACTTCTTTAGGCATTTGTTCCACCTTAAACCCCAGCCCTCCAAAAATATCATCAGTGTAATTGGGGGGCTGGTCTTCAGCTAAGGAGCGATAGGAAAAAGTCATATCTTGATCTTCCCTTGAAATCCTCCTTAAAAGGCTGGCACAAGGAGTGGTTCTATTGCGCAGATCTGGCTCCCTCCTTGCGGCCATTCACCAGCTTGCCACCGGTGGTTTTACCAAATTGGTCAGCAGATCCAACCCTTGAGGAGATGGGCCAGGTGCATCAACTGTTGATAAAGTTAGATAACTTCAAGAAGGCTGGCCTGCCTGGACCCTAGGTGGCCAGGAGGTTCCTGACTCGGCGCTTCCAGCCCCTGAAGCTGAGGAGTGCGTTTGGCTGGGATTACCAGGGAAAACATGATCCTGACCGGGTCAGCCACGAGTCGGCCAATGAGCAGAAGGTGACAGAAACCCTGTTCAGATACTTCTCCAGTGGGGTGATCGAGACCGAAGACAAGAAGAGATGCATTGCGTCTTATAGGCGCAGTTGGCCCCGCCCCAAGGTGACCTCCGTCTTTCCTTTGTAGTGAATGCCTGTGGACTTGTATGTGTGATTGCCTGGCATTGTATGATGTATTCTGTTGAATCTTCTGTAGTGGTGCATGGAGTTTGATGTGGACTCCCGCCCGTTGTTGGCCGTTGCATCGAAGAAAAGGCTAAGGAGCCCTGTTGCCGCCCAACCCGACTCCAAGAGAGCCGGGAAGAAACCTGTTCTTTATCGGGGCTAGGGGGCCATGACGCCACGTGTCACGGTAGGAGGGCTGAAGATAAAGGACACCGCCGCCACAACGCCCAGGCGATCGAGCCCCAGGTTGAATCCTGCGAGGCCGAGCCAAACATTGCCGAGTCCAGCAACAGCACCACCGAGTGGTTGGCCAGAGCGGGTATCACTGAGCACGGGGGTGTCCAAGCCAGCCACACCAGAGACAGGGCTGACTCAAGCTGATGTGCCGCTGCCAATTGTGACGCCGACTAACCTGACTGCCGGGCGCACTGCGCAGGAACCTGAATCGCCCGGTGGGAGACTCAAGTTCTCCAAGAGGAAAGCTGCTCCAGGTCTTCTGGGATTCTTGCCTGTTGAAGTAGTGTTCTGATGTCTTGTTTCGTTACGCAGGAAGCGGGCCGATATCGATCTCAAGGAGACCGATCTGACCGCTCCCCTTGAAGAGCCTGCCCCAGCCGAGCCGACGGCCGCGAACCTACCTGCTGAGCCGGTGGCCAGCCCAGTCGCAGAGACTGAGGTGGTCCTGATTGCAGGGTCGCTGTCGCCGCCCGACCAAGAGGCAGTTACCAAGATGCATAGCAGATCTTGATGCCGAAATCTTCGCAGAAGTCTTGGAATACACCGCCCGTGAACTGAGTACCGTTGTCGGTGATGTTGCGGTTAGGGACCCCGAACCGGTATAGTATACTCATGATGAAGTCCTTTGCTCGTGCCACTGTAATTGTTGCAACGGGTTTAGCCTCAATCCACTTGGTGAATTTATCCACTACGACGAATAGATGTGTAAATCCTCCTGGCGCTTTCTTGAAAGGCCCAACCATGTCGAGCCCCCATACTGCGAATGGCCAAGAAAAAGGGATAGTTTGGAGTTCCTGGGCTGGGAGATTTGTTTGTCTTGCGTAGAACTGGCAACCCTCGCACTTGCGAACAATGTCCTTGTTGTCTATTACTGCTGTGGGCCAGAAAAATCCCTGCCGGTAAGCCTTTCTGACTAACGTCCTGGATGCGGCATGGTTGCCACATATGCCTGAGTGAATCGACTACAGAATCTGCTTGCCCTCCTCGGTGGTGATGCAACGCATGAGGACACTGGATGCGCTCCTTCGGTACAGGTCTTCTCCAACTAGTAGGAAGCTTTTGCTTCGACGCTTTATCTGCTCGGCTTGACTGCTATCTTCTGGGAGTTCGTCGTCCAGGAGAAATTTGACAACAGGAGTCCTCCAGTCTTGACATATGTGCAGCACCTCATTTGTGGCCGGGGTAGGTTCGCCTCCTGACTGCTCCGGCGCCGGTTTCTTCTTGACTGATGGCTCCATGAGTTGCTCGACAAAGATTCCAGTCGGAACTGCTTCTCACTTGGATCCCATGTTTGCCAGCTCGTCTGCGGCGTCATTGTATTGACGCAGGACATGTGTTATTTCCAGCCCGTCGAACTTGTTTTCTAGCTTGCGGACCTCCTGACAGTATGCCGCCATGGTATTGTCGAGACAAGTCCAGTCTTTCATGACTTGGTTTACCACGAGTTGAGAATCCCCGCGCACAGCCAGTCAACGTATGCCGAGTGATATAGCGATGCGGAGCCCATGAATAAGTGCCTCGTACTCGGCGACGTTGTGGGAAGCCGGGAAGTGGATTTGTAGAACGTACTTCAGTTTTTTGCCAGTGGGGGACGTCAATATGACTCCAGCCCCGGCGCCGCCGATCTGTAGAGAACCGTCGAAGTACATTGTCCAGTACTCTAGCTTTGCTATTGATATAGGCAGTTGAACTTCTGTCCACTCGGCCACGAAGTCAGCTAGAGCTTGTGATTTAATTGTTGTTCGTGGCTGAAAGGTGATATCGAACTCCATCAACTCGAGTGCCCATTTAGCGATTCGGCCGGTGGCCTCGCGATTATGAAGGACATCCCCAAGTGGAAACGCTGTGACCACCGTGACTTGATGTGCTTGAAAATAATGCACCAACTTCCGGACTGTGATGAGTAGGCCATATAGCAGCTTCTGGACCTGTGGATATCTCGTCTTCGAGTCGGCAAGCACCTCGCTGACAAAATAAACTGGCCGTTGTATTTTCTGGATATGACCCTGTTCGGATCGCTCGACCACCAATACCGTGCTGACTACCTGAGTGGTTGCCGCCTGATATAGCATTAGCGGTTCTTGGGGCATAGGTGACGCCAGCACAGGAGGTGATGTAAGGAATTGTTTGGAGTCTTGGAAGGTTTGCTGGGCCTTCGGAGTCCATTGGAAATTGTCCGCCTTTTTGAGTAGCTTGAAGAAGGGCATGCCCCGTTCGCCTAGTCGGGAAATAAACCGGCTGAGTGCCGCCATGCAGCCTGTCAGCTTATGGACGTCTTTGAGGTTAGTCGGGGGTGCCATGTTCCTGATGGCGTTGACTTTCTCCAGGTTGGCCTTGATTCCACGATGCGAAACGATGGAGCCAAGTAACTTGCCAGATGGCACTCCGAAGGCGCATTTTTCCGGGTTCAGCTTCATGTTGAATCGTCGATGATTTTGGAAGGTCTTCTTTGGACTTGGTCTTGATCACCACGTCGTCGACGTAGGCTTCCACGTTGCGCCTGATCTGAGTGTGCAGACACCGCTGAATGGCCCGTTGATAGGTTGCTCCAGCATTCTTCAATCCGAACGGCATTGTGATATAGCAGTATGCTCCAAACGGCGTGATAAAAGATGTCTTTAAGTAGTCTTCCTCCCTCAGGCTAATTTGATGGTATCCCGAGTAGCAGTCGAGAAAGCTGAGTAGGTCGCACCCTGCCGTGGAATCAACCACCTAATCTATCCTGGGAAGACCAAATGGGTCCTTGGGGCACGCCTTGTTGAGATCGGTGTAGTCGACTCACATGCGCCATTTACTGTTTTTCTTCCGGATTAGGACTGGGTTTGCTAGCCAATACGGGTGATAGACCTCCTTGATGAACCCGGCTGCGAGGAGCTTGGTAATCTCCTCCCGAATAGCATCCTTGCGGTCTTGAGCGAAGCGCCACAGCCGTTGCTTGACTGGTTTGGCGTCTGTCTTCATATTTAGGGCGTGCTCGATCACCTCCCTTGGTACGCCCGGCATGTCGGACGGTTTCCATGCAAAGATATCTTTATTGGCTTGTAGGAAGGTGATGAGCGCGTCTTCCTATTTGGGGTCGAGTCCGGTCCTGACTAGAGCAATTTTGGAGGGGTCGGAAGGGTCCAGGGGGATCTTCTTCGTGTCAGAGTCCGCTGAAATTTCTGACTTCGCTGCCTTTTCGCCGGAACTTGATCTGGCTCGACTTTTGTTGTGACGGCTTGCCGAATGCTATCGCGCCCGACTGCCGCCTCTTGTGATTGGGCCAGTTCGCAGCTCTTCTTGTCACAGGTGAAGGCTTGCTTGATGTCGCTGCGGAGGAAGAGGACTCCTGCTGGCCCAGGCATCTTGAGCACCATCCATGTGTAGTGTGGTATCGCCATGAATTTGGCGAGTGCCGGTCGTCCAAGTATCGCGTGGTACACGGTCTCAAAGTCGGCAACCTCGAAGCAGACATTTTTCGTGCCGAAGTTATCCCGCGTGCCGAAGGTTACTAGCAAGGTTATCTGCCCGAGTGGAGTTGATGACACGCTGGGAATTATCCCGTGGAAGGGCGCAGTACTCGGCCGTAGTTCTGAATGAGGAATCTTCATCTCGTCCAAAGTCTTGGCGAATAAGATGTTGAGCGCACTGCCTCCGTCGATGAGGGTTTTCTTCAGCCTGATGTTTCTGACGACCGGGTCCAGGACGAGTGGATAACGTCCCGGGTGAGAGACCCGATCTGGGTGATCCGTGCGATTGAAGGTAATGGCCATCTCTGACCAGCGCAGGTACTGGGGGGTGTCCGTTGTAGAGACCGTGTTGATGTCGCGCGCTGAAAGCTTCTGTTTGCACTTGGACTCGTACGTGAGTGGCCCCCCGAAGATGTGATTGTGCTCGGCTTGAGGATCTTGAAAATCATCAGCCAGACCGGAGTCTGGCTTGTCTTTGTCCTTGTCGGCGCCAGACGATAAAGCCTTCTCGGAGGCAAACCTCTTGAGCATGTAGCAGTCTTTGGCTGCGTGCTTGCCCTTGGGGTGGAGGGGGCATGGCCCACTCATAACTTTCTGGTAGTCGTTGTTCCGCTGGGGCCGCTACCGAGTACGCTCCATGTTAGCCACCTCGTTGTCCGACTTCCGCTTGCGGTTGCCAGACTTGTTCTGAGATGGCTCGTTGTCGGCTTTCGCCTTTTGGTCCTTCTGTCGGGACTCCTTTTTCTCGTCAAGGGCTTCTGCGACCGCTTTGGCTGAGTCGGCGTATTTGTTGTCCATGTTGAACAGAGCCTGGACAGACAGCGGTGGTTTCCGAGTGAACTTCACGATGAATGGGGCGTCCTTTACTCCCTTGCGGAAGGCGGCGATGACAGCCTCGTCTTTGATCATTGGGATCTTGTTGTGCTTCTCGGAGAACCTCTTGATGAAATCTCGCAGAGACTCATTCTTCTTTTGGTGCAGCTAATAAAGATCGTGCTCTGAAGACGGCCTCTCGTAGGTTCCCTGAAAGTTGGCGATGAACCAATCCTTGAGTTCTCCCCAGGAACCGATCGACCGTCTCGGGAGCCCTGTTAGCCATGTCCTCGCCGAGTCGGCTAGCGTGACTAGGAGGTAGTTAGCCATGGCTTTGTTGTCGCCCCTAGCAGCTCGGACTGCTAGGGTATATACGGTGAGCCAGGATGCGGGATTTGTCTTGCCGTCATACTTTTCGATCCTAGTGGGCTTAAAGCCAGTTGGCCAATGGACATCCTGTAGCTCCCGAGTGAAAGCTGGGATGCCTTCGTCTTCGTGAGGGCTCGGGCTTTGACCACGATGGTTAAACCACTCGTGATGGAGGCCAAAGCGCTCGTTTTTGTCTTCTAGTCGGCGGTGCTCGTCTTCGCGTCGTTCGCGGCGCCGGGCGCTGATAGTGTGGCGAAGGTCATGTTGTAGGCACTCTTGGAGGTCTTGATTAGGCCGGCGATCATACTGGTGACGGCGCCGGTTGTCGTTATTGGTATTGCCGAGTGTAGTTTGCCTAGACTCCTCGCATGGCCGACTTGAGCCGGCTGCCCGACGCCGTGCTGAAGTGGATGAGCCGGCTGCTGGAGATCTCGACCGATTAGTCGGCACTATGGTGTCGCCCGACTGCTATTCTTGTTGTTGGCAGGCGGAGGCCGTGATCATCGCCTTGATCTTGGTGATAGTTGGGGTGGCCTGGTGATTAGGCCCAAGCTGGAGCGTGTCCAGCAAAGTTGCGGCGGCCACAACATTCTGTTGCGGCATGACGAAAACGTCGTGATCACCGACTTTAGTTTGGAGATTTTGCTGCTGGGCTACTCGCCCAGCTTTGCATAGCTCGTCGTTGCGAGCCTCGCGATCAGCTTCCTCCTATTGTTGCAGTTGGCGCGCCTTGTCCTGTTGCTCCTCTTGTAGTCGGCGCACCTCGGAGGGTGGTGTTGAAGCCATGAAGATCTCACGGGGGAGGAGAAAACTCGCCAGACTGGAGTCCGAACTGGCGTTCAAACCATTATCCGACTTGGAGTCGGACTCCGAGTAGTTTATCAGAGTGAGAACGACCCCGACCTCTCTCGATCCAATCTAAAACGGTACTTGGCCGTGTCCAAACTGAATCACAGGAGATCGGGTCTATTGTGCGGGATGTAGATCCTCAGCGTCGCCGAGTCCGTGTGGGAGATTGACGATCTCTCCCCTTCTCGGCCCAACCCGAGCTGGCTCAAGGCCTAGCGCAAGTCGGACGCCAAAGGAGAGAGTTGTCCCGATGCTTGGCGATGTGAGGGACTGCCGCAGTAAGTCATTGAAGGAGATCGCGGCGTCCTGTGGGCCGACTGGTGCAATGTCGGCTGGTTCCTCGGCCGGCTGGATTGAATTTGCTCCGGCCAAGGTGAGGTTGCCGATCTGGTCAGCAACAAAGTCGAGGCTTCCAAAGGAAATCTTGTCTCCAGGGGAGAATTTGTTGCCGTCGACTCCGCTAGTTGGATCCATCGAAGTTGTTGATGAAGAATTCGCCCAAACCCCTACCTGGCACGCCAACTGTCGATGCTCTGCACCGGCAATAAAACTATAGGGCTACTCGGCGAAGGTAAATTCGGTGGATTGCAGAGAAATACAGAGAAGATTTATACTGGTTCAGGCCCTCGATGTGAGGTAATACCCTACGTCCAGTTGAGGTGTTATTCCTCTGAGGTGGTTTGTGATCAATGATCTTCTGTGCCCTGAGGGGCACCCTGCCTCCCCTTATATACTGGGGGACCAGGGTACATGATAAGGATCCCAGCCGGATACGGCCAAGGGATTTCCTTCTAAGAGATAGAAACCTATCTGACTAAGACTGTTATTCCTCAGTGTACAAGGTAAAGCCTGCCGGGTGTTATCTTATCTCTAATTACATGGTTCGGTCCATCCTCTATCCAAGTGGCCCATATGCTGGTGGTGAGGTACCCGGGGCCCATGGCCTCCATAGATCTACCTCGGCCAAGGTGAGATTGCCAATCTGGTCGGTGATGAAGTCGAGGCTTTCGAAGGATATTGTGTCTCCAGGGAAGAATTTGCCGCCATCGACTCCAGAAAATCCATTAAGATTGCTGGTATAGATCTCACCGAAGCCCCTACCTGGCGCGCCAACTGTCGATGTTTTACACCTGCAATATAACTATAGGGCTACTTAGCAAGGGGAAACTCGGTGGACTGCAAAGGAACACAAGGAGATTTTATACTGGTTCAGGCCCTCAATTTGAGGTAATACCCTACGTCTAGTTGTGGTGGTATTCCATTGAGGATGTGTGTCGATCAAAGATCTTCTGCCCTCTTGGGGCGCCCTGCCTCCCCTTATATACTGGGGGACAGGGGTACAAGATAGGAATCTCAGCCGGATACGGCCAAGGGATTTCCTTCTTAGAGATACATCTTACCCAGCTAAGACTGTATATTCCTTTATGTATAAGGCAAAATCTACCGGGTGCTACTATATCTCTAATTACAAGTCTTGGCCCATCCTCTATCCGAGTGGCCCATATGCTTGTGATTAGGTACCCGGGGCCCATGGCCTCCACACTGCTCATTACTATCTTACCCTCAGCCCCCTAGGTTACAACCTTTGCAACACATGAGGGTGATCGAGTAGCTCGTGGCACCTAGGCCTTCGCAGTGCTTGGGGCGGAACTGGCCAGACCGAGCATCATAGCACTTCGCCGATGTCTAGGCTACCTAGACCTAGGGCTGCCCGAGAAACTCGAAACTCAGTGATGCCCGGGGCATGATCCACCAATCCAAGCACTAGCGCCTAGCTCACAGGACCAAGCTACCACGGCCACCTAAACTACGTGCACCGGCCATCGCCCGTGCGCATTTGGGAAGCAAATGAGAGTGGTTCCATGTAATAAGACGTCCTTGTGCGCAGGTAAGTGGGAAGAAAACTCCCCAATTGCAAACTTGACAGAAAAACAAAGGGAAATGTGCAAGTTGTATATATTGAAATAATGTACAGAGTGGGAGCCCCCGGTCAACCTGGGTGGGGCAAAAGCCTACCCAGGTTGGCCCAAGCACAATCCCTCACTTACAAGATTTATCAAGGATAGAACTTGAGCCAATGCTTGATATTTCACGGGTTCAGCAGTGGGGTCCCATCCTCCCTGGCCAATCTTGCTGACCCTGGTCGGGGGACGCTGATCATGAGGTAGGGGCCTTCCCACATGGCGGACAGTTTGTTCTTTCCAACGCGCGTCAAAACGCATCGAAGCACCAAGTCCCCGACCTCGAGTGACCGGGCCCGAACATTACACTGATGGTAGTGTCTCAGGCTTTGATGATATCTAGCAGCTCGCAACATAGCTTGTCATCAGTGCTCCTTGAGGTAGTCGACGTCGTTACGCCGCATCTCTTCTAGGCCATCTTTGGAGTACAAGTTCACCCGAGGCGAGCCCAATGTGAGCTTGGAGAGGAGGACAGCCTCGGCACCATACAGAAGGAAGAAAGGCGTTTCCTGGTTGCACAGATGGGCGTGGTTCTATTGGCCCACAGCATGGCTGGTATCGATCCAACCATTTCCATGTTTCTTGAGCTCGTTGTATGTTCTGGTCTTGAGACTCTTCAAGATTTCGGCATTAGCTCACTCCGCTTGCCCATTACTCTTTGGGTGAGCGGGGACACAGAGCAGAGCTTGATCCCGACGTCCTCGCAATAGTCACTGAAGAGATCACTGGTGAATTGCATATTGTTGTCGGTGATGATTCTGTTGGGGATGCCAAAACAACTGGTGATGCCGCGTATGAACTTGAGCACCGAGTGCTTGTCAATTTTGATGATCGCAATGCCTCTAGCCACTTGGTGAACTTGTTGATGGTGACATAGAGGTAATCGTGGCCCCCGGGAGCTCAGGGGAATGGACCCAAGATGTCTAGCCCCGGGACGGAGAAAGGCCTAGAAAGGAGGAAGGTTTGAAGAGCCTGAGCCGGCTGGTGAACCTTATTTGCATGGAATTGGCATGCCCTACAGCGACGAACCAGCTCGGATGCATCCTGGAGAGCTGTCGGCCAGTAGAAGCCCTGTCGAAAGGCCTTCCCGACCAGCGTGTAGAACGATGCATGGCTACCGCACTCACCCTCGTGGACATCAGTGAGGAGCTTGCTTCCTTCTTCCCATGTGATGCATTTGAGGAGGACACTGTTTGAGCCATGTTGGTAGAGGTCCCCATCCACCATAACGTAGCGCTTCGCTTATCGTGCAATCCTCTCTACAGCAGCGTCATTGTTGGGAAGGATGTTTTCTTTTAGGTACCCCTGGATCTCATCGATCCACCAGGGCTTCTGAGAACTTCTAGCAAGTGCAGTGCACTCGCCGGGCGGCGGCCCCCTGACAGGTTCCCCTACTGAAGGGGTCACCTCGCCTGAGGGCGAGGTTTCCCCCTCGTCTTGGTTGGCAGCCGAGACAGATGGCCATGTGAGCCTTTCTTCAAAGGTTCCAGCCGAGACTGGCGCTTGCCATGACGCCAGTCATGAGAGCACATCGGCAAGCATGTTCTCATGGCGGGGCACGTGGTGCAACTCCAAGCCGTTGAATTGCCGCTCCATTCTTCTGACTTCATCCACATACGCCGCCATTTGTGGATCCATGCAGAAGTACTCCTTCACGACCTGATTAACTACTAGCTAGGAGTCACCCCTGATAAGCAGACGGTGGATCCCAAGGCCCGCCACAGCTTGGAGACCGGCGAGCAAGCCCTCGTACTCCACCATGTTGTTGGTGGCACGGAAGTGAAGCTGAACGACGTACTGGAGTACTTCACCCATTGGAGAGGTGAGCATCACTCCAGCCCCCACACCTTGAAGCATAAGGGAACCGTCAAAGTTCATCACCCAACACTGCCTACGCTCCCCATCACTAGGGTTCACGGACAAGCGCTCTTCGTTGAGCTTGGGTACTGGGGTCTACTCAGCCATGAAATCAACCAAGGCTTAGATCTTGATGGCATGGCAACCCACAAAGTATAAGTCAAACTCCACGAGCTCGATTGCCCACTTGACGACGCGCCTAGTACCTTCTTGGTTGCGGAGGGTTTGGCCTAAGGGGTACGAGGTCACCACCGAGACCTTGTGTGCCTAGAAATAGTGGCAGAGTTTATGTGGAGGCCATGGGCCCCGGGTACCTCACCACCAGCATATGGGCCACTCGGATAGAGGATGGGCCGAACCATGTAATTAGAGATAAGATAACACCCGGCAGGCTCTACCTTGTACAATGAGGAATAACAGTCTTAGTCGGATAGGTTTCTATCTCTAAGAAGGAAATCCATTGGCTGTATCCGGCTGGGATCCCTATCATGTACCCTGGTCCCCTAGTATATAAGGGGAGGCAGGGCGCCCCATGAGGGCAGGACAACACACGCAAGATCATTGATCACCAAACACCTCAGAGGAATCACACCTCAACTAGATGTAGGGTATTACCTCGCATCGAGGGCCTGAACCAGTATAAAACCTTTCTGTGTTCCTCTGCAATCCACCGAGTTTCCCTTCGCCAAGTAGCCCTATAGTTTTATTGCCGGTGCAAAGCATCAACAGTTGGCACGCCAGGTAGGGGCTCCGGCGAATTCTTCATCAGCAAATTCGATGGATCCAACAAACGGAGTCGACGGCAAAAAGTTCTCCCCCGAAGACATGATTTCCTTCGGAAGCCTCGATTTCATTGCCAACCAGATTGGCAACCTTACCTTGGCCGGAACAGATCTAATCCAGCTGGCCGAGGAGCCAACCAACGTAGCGCCAGTCGGCCCACAGGACGCCGCGATCTCCTTCAACGACTTACTGCGGCAGTCCTTCACATCGCCAAGCATCGGGACAACTCTCTCCTTTGGTGTCCGACTTGCGCTAGGCCTTGAGCCAGCCCGGGTTGGGCCAAGAAGGGGAGAGATCGTCAATCTCCCACTCGGACTCGGCGACGTTGCGGATTTACATCCTGCACAATAGACCCGATCTCCTGCGATTCAGTTTGGACACGGCCAAGTGCCGTTTCAGATTGGATCTAGAGAGGTTGGGGTCGTTCTCACTCCGATAAACTACTCGGAATCCAACTCCAAGTCGGATAACGGTTCGAACGCCAGTTCGGACTCCAGTCTGGCGAGATTTCTCCTCCCCCGCGAGATCTTCATGGCTTCAACACCACCCTCCAAGGTGCGCCGACTACAAGAGGACCAACAGGAGGAGGCACGCCGACTGCAACAACAGGAGGAGGCTGATCGCGAGGCTCGCAACTACGGGCTGCGCAGAGCTAGGCGAGCAGCCCAGCAGCAGATCCTCCAAACTAAAGTCGGCGAACAAGACGTTTTCGTCACGCCACAATAGAATGTTGTGGCCGCTGCAACTTTGCTGGACACACTCCAGCTCGGGCCTGATCACCAGGCCACCCCAACTATCGCCAAGATCAAGGCAATGATCACGGCTGCTGCCTGCCAACAGCAACAACAGCAGTCGGGCGACACTCTAGTACCGACTAACCGGTCGGGATCTCCAGCAGCGGGCTCATCCACGTCAGCTCGGTGTCGGGCGGCCGACTCAAGTCGGCCACGGGAGGAGTCTAGGAAAACTACACTCGGCAATACCAATAACGACAACCGGCGCCATCAACAGTAAGATCGCCGGCCTAATCAAGACCTCCGAGAGGGCCTACAACATGACCTTCGCCACACTATCAGTGCCCGGGGCTGTGAACGACAAGAAGATGAGCGCTGCCGACTGGAAGATGAAAACGAGCGCTTTGGCCTCCATCACAAGTGGTTTAACCGCCGTGGTTGAAGCCTGAGCCCTCACGCAGACGAAGGCATCCCAGCTTTCACTCGGGAGCTACAGGACGTCCATTGGCCGACTGGTTTTAAGCCCACTGGGATTGAAAAGTATGACGGCAAGACAAATCCCGAGTCCTGGCTCACCGTATATACCCTAGCAGTCCGAGCTGCTGGGGGTGACAACAAAGCCATGGCTAACTACCTCCCAGTCGCGCTAGCCGACTCGGCGAGGACATGGCTGACAGGGCTCCCGAGGCGGTCGATTGATTCTTGGGGAGAACTCAGGGATCGGTTCATCGCTAACTTTTAGGGGACCTACGAGAGGCTGTCTTCAGAGCACGATCTTTATCAGCTACACCAGAAGAAGAACTAGCCCCTGCGAGATTTCATCAAGAGGTTCTCCGAGAAGCGCAACAAGATCCCAATGATCCGTGACGATGCTATCATCGCCGCCTTCCGCAAGGGAGTAAAGGACGCCCCATTCATCGTGAAGTTCACTCAGAAACCACCACCGTCTGTCCAGGCTCTGTTCGACATGGCCAATAAATACGCCGACTCGGCTGAAGCGGTCGCAGAGGCCCTCGACGAGAAGAAGGAGTCCCGACAGAAGGACCAAAAGGCAAAAGCTGACAACGAGCCATCTCAAAACAAGTCTGGCAACTGCAAGCGGAAGTCGGACAACGAGGTGGCCAACATGGAGCGCACTCGGTCGTGGCCCCAGCGGAATAACAACTACCAGAAAGTCATGAGCGGGCCATGCCCCTTCCACCCCAAGGGCAAGCACGCGGCCAAAGATTGCTACATGCTGAAGAAGTTTGCCTCCGAGCAGGCTTCATCATCTGGCGCCGACAAGGACAAAGACAAGCCAGATCAGGGTCCGGCCGACGATTTCCAAGATCCTCAGGTCGAGCTCAACCACATCTTCGGAGGGCCATCCGCGTATGAGTCCAAGCGCAAATAGAAGCTAACAGCGCGTGACATCAACACGGTCTCTACGAAGGACACCCCCCAGTACCTGCCCTGGTCAGAGATGGCCATTACCTTCAATCGCGCAGATCACCCAGATCAGGTTTCTCATCCGGGATGTTATCCACTTGTCCTGGACTCGGTCATCAGACACATCAGGCTGAAGAAAACCCTCATCGACGGAGGTAGCATGCTCAACATCTTATTCGCCAAGACATTGGACGAGATGAAGATTCCTCGTTCAGGACTACGGCCGAGTACTGCGCCCTTCCACAGGATAATTCCCGGCCAGTCATCAACTCTACTCGGGCATATAACCTTGCCGGTAACCTTCGGCACGCAGGATAACTTCCGCACCGAAAACGTCTGCTTCGAGGTTGCCGACTTCGAGACCGCGTACCATATACTCGGACGACCTGCACTCGCCAAATTCATGGCGATACCGCACTATACATACATGGTGCTCAAGATGCCTGGGCCAGCAGGAGTCCTCTCCCTCCGTAGCGACATCAAGCAAGCCTTCACCTGCGACAAGGATAGCTACGAACTGGCTCAATCACAAGAGGCGGCAGTCGGGCGTGATAGCATTCGGCAATCCGTCACAACTGAAGTCGAGCAAGATCAAGTTTCAGCAAGAAAGGCAGCGAAGTCGGGAATTTCAGCAGACTCTGACATGAAGAAGATCCCCCTGGACCCTTCCGACCCCTCCAAGACTGCCCTAGTCGGGACCGGACTCGACCCCAAATAGGAAGACGTGCTCGTCACCTTCCAACAAGCCAATAAAGATATCTTCGCATGGAAACCGTTCAACATGCCGGGCGTACCAAGGGAGGTGATCGAGCACGCCCTAAATGTGAAGACAGACGCCAAGCCAGTAAAGCAACGGCTGCGGCGCTTTGCTCAAGACCGCAAGGATGCGATTCGGGAGGAGATTACCAAACTCCTCGCAGCCGGGTTCATCAAGGAGGGCTATCACCCGGATTGGCTGGCAAACCCAGTTCTGGTCCGGAAGAAAAACGGTAAATGGCGCATGTGCGTCGACTACACCGATCTCAACAAGGCATGCCCCAAGGACCCATTTGGCCTTCCCAGGATAGATCAGGTGGTAGATTCAATGGCACGGTGCGACCTACTCAGCTTTCTCAACTGCTACTCGGGATACCATCAAATCAGCCTGAGGGAAGAAGACTGCTTAAAGACATCTTTCATCACGCCGTTTGGAGCGTACTGCTATATCACAATGCCGTTCGGTTTGAAGAATGCTGGAGCAACCTATCAACAGGCCATTCAACGGTGTCTGCACACTCAGATCGGGCGCAACGTGGAAGCCTACGTTGACGACGTGGTGATCAAGACCAAGTCCAAAGAAGACCTCATCGCTGACCTGGAAGAAACCTTCCAAAACCTTCGAAGATTCAAGTTGAAGTTGAACCCGGAAAAGTGCGCCTTCGGTGTGCCATCCAGAAAGTTACTCGGCTTCATCGTCTCGCATCGCGGCATCGAGGCCAACCCGGAGAAAGTCAACGACATAATGAACATGGCTTCCCTGACTAACCTCAAAGACGTCTAGATGCTGACAGGCTGCATGGCGGCACTTAGCCGGTTTATTTCCCGACTGGACGAACGAGGTATGCCCTTCTTCAAGCTACTCAAAAAGGCGGACAACTTCCAATGGACTCCGGAAGCCCAGCAAGCCTTCGAAGACTTTAAGCAATTTCTCACATCACCTCCCGTGTTGGCGTCACCTCTGCCCCAAGAACCACTAATGCTATATCTGGCGGCAACCTCTCAGGTAGTTAGCACGGTGCTGGTGGTCCAGTGATCCGAACAGGGTCACATCCAAAAAATACAACGGCCAGTCTACTTTGTCAACGAGGTCCTTGCCGACTCGAAGACGAGATATCCACAAGTCCAGAAGCTGCTATATGGCCTACTCATCACAGTCCGGAAGCTGGTGCACTATTTTCAAGCAAGTGCGAGGGTTGCCAATTCTACACAAGACAAACAAATCTCCTAGCCCAGGAACTCCAAACTATCCCTATTTCTTGGCCATTCGCAGTATGGGGGCTCGACATGGTCGGGCCTTTCAAGAAAGCGCCAGGAGGATTTACACATCTATTCGTCACGGTGGATAAATTCACCAAGTGGATTGAGGCTAAACCCGTTGCAACAATTATAGCGGCACGAGCAAAGGACTTCATCATGAGTATACTATACCGGTTCGGGGTTCCTAACCGCATCATCACCGACAACGGCACTCAGTTCACGGGCGGCGTATTCCAAGACTTTTGCGAAGATTTTGGCATCAAGATCTGCTATGCATCTGTGGCACACCCGCGGAGCAACGGGCAGGTCGAACGACCAACGGTATGGTCTTACAAGGCATGAAGGCTAGGATATTCGACCGACTACAACCATACGCGGGCCGATGGGTACAAGAACTGCCATCGGTTCTCTGGTCTCTAAGAACCATGGTTAGTCGGGCAACAGGGCAATCCCCTTTCTTTCTGGTCTACGGTGCCGAGGCTATGCTACCAACGGAGTTACAGTTCGGCTCTCCGCGAGTTCGGGCTTACGCCGAAGACGTCTCAAATAATACCCGACTGATCGAGATAGATCAGTTGGAAGAAGCAAGGAACACCGCAACAATCCAGTCGGCAAGGTATCTTCAAGGCCTGCGTCGCTACCGCAATCGCAATGTCCGTGGCCGCACCTTTTTGGTCGGGGATCTCATCCTGAGGAATATACAAACCACCAAAGATAGGCACAAATTATCCCCAATCTGGGAAGGGCCGTTCATTATAGCCGAGGTCACATGGCCAGGCGCCTACCGACTGAAGACCAAAGACGGTGTTCTCATCAGCAACTCATGGAACATAGAACAGCTACGTCCTTTCTATACCTAAGTTTTATACTTTTTTCATGTGTACAGCTTCTCTGACTCACTACACCGCTTGTATCAA
The DNA here is from genome assembly GCA_003991445.1 of Oryza meyeriana var. granulata. Classification (NCBI taxonomy): domain Eukaryota; kingdom Viridiplantae; phylum Streptophyta; class Magnoliopsida; order Poales; family Poaceae; genus Oryza; species Oryza meyeriana. Next base: position 14,797 of record RYFJ01001027.1, on the reverse strand, counting down.
CCGAGCAGTGAGTCGGGGGCTGCATGTATATATGTGTTGTCAATAATATACGAGCTTGTCCTACTCAGTCATGAAGCTTTACTACAACTGTCACGTTTGCCCGAGTTCAATTTCCTACTTTGAACGATTTTATTGTTCTAACCGAATAACTCGTCACAGACTCCATGTTCAAGTAAAGCTAATGACGACTGAGTACATAAGCTTGGTGGTGCCGCACATATATTTACACATGTTTTCCACAAAAGTTCATACATACCGACTACATAATATGTTGCCCTTACAGACCCAGGTCTCGGGTAATTATCTCAGCAGTCGGCTTCGCCCGGGGAATCAGCTCCAGCGCCTCCTTGGGCGTCGTCTCCTCGGCAAACCCCTCCCCGATGGCTTCAATATCTGCTCTCGGGTAGATGGACTTGGTCATCGCCAAGGTTTGGGCCACACCAGCAACAACACGCTTATCCGAGAACCTCTTCAGGGCACTCGGTGCGTACTCAAGACGTGCCTCTACTTGGGGGATCCTGCTGCAACTGGTTCCCATAGGGTTGGGATCTATGAGGTTCGAGGAGCCCTTTCACGGACCCAACGAGGGCCTCTCGTGACTCCCCGATGACTCTTATCTCCTCTGTGTAAAACCGATACTAGGCCTGGACATTGACTCCCATGTCTGTCCGGGTCCACCGGCAAGTAAACTTGTCAGACTCGGTTGCAGACATAATGATTAATGGATTAGTTAAGATCACTGTCAAGTTGAGGACTTACTTTCGTAGTCGGCCTCCCACCCAACCACGGTCTTCTCCAGTTCAGCTTTTTCCTTACCGAGCTTGACGACGGCCTCTTTCAACTCGGCCTTCTCCCAATCAAGCTCAGCTTTGGCCTTTGTCAGGTCGGCCTTGACCTTCTCATGCTCGGCCCTGGCTTCTTTGGCCTCCTTCAGCTGGGATTCCCTCTCTGTTCGGGTCTTTAACTCTGCTTCGAGGGCTGCATGACAGATTAGCCAAGAGCTCAACCGTGCGGTCAAGACATAACTGGGCAGTCGGGAACAACGCAGCTGGATGAATATGTCAATGGTTCAGTCGGGAAGGTGCATTCGGGGAGTTTACCTCTGATCTTTCCAGCTAGGGCCCAAGTCTCCTCCCTGAGCTAGTCGGCGCCACTCTTCAACCAGGCTTCCCTCCCCACGTGACGCGCCTCCATCTCGGCCTTCAATGCCCGGAGTTGCTCCAGTTCCACGAGATGGGGGGCCATTTCGACCAGGATTTCGGTCATCGCCTCATTGCGGTCAACAAGCTCCTGCTCAGGGAGAGAGCAAGTCAAAATTGGAGTCAAGACGTCAAAACGAGAAGACCATCAGGACTCTTATCACAGGGGTCATACCCGAACCCCCTCGGACCTAGCAATGGCGGCGTGGAGCAACCTTTCGCGTTCCCTCCTCGCTGCGGCCTCGTTAAGCCTGAAGCTCTTCACAGTCCCATCAGGCGCCGTCCAGGTGAACGTCCGGGGCATCCTACGTGGAGGAGCTTCAATCCAAGGCAGGTTCAGGATCTCTGGCGGCGGCGACGATGACAACGACGACCACGACGGCGACGGGGTCCTGGCCTCAGCAGTGCGGCGCAGTGCGCTCAGCAGTTGGGCTAGTCGGCGTCACAATTGGCGGCGGCACATCAGCTTGAGGCGGCCCCGTCTCTGGTGTGGCTGGCTTGGGCACCCCCGTGCTCGGCGGTACCTACTTCGGCCAACCACTCGGCGGTGCTGTTGCCGGACTCGGCAATGTTGGGCTCGGCCCCGCAGGTCTCAACCTGGGGCTTGATCGCCTGGGCGTCGTGGCGGCAGTGTCCTTTATCTTCAGCCCTCCTACCGCGTCACGCGGCGTCATGGCCCCCTCGCCCCGATAAAGAACAGGTTTCTTCTCGGCTCTCTTGGAGTCAGGTTGGGCGGCAGCGAGGCTCCTTCGCCTTTTCTTCGATGCAACAGCTGACAATGGGCGGGAGTCCTCATCAAACTCCACGCATCACTACGGAAGATTCAACAGAATACACATACAAGTCCACAGGCATTCGCTATAAAGGAAAGACGGAGGTTACCTCGGGGCGGGGCCAACTGCGCCTATAAGACTCAATGTGTCTCTTCTTGTCTTCGGTCTCGATCACCCCACTGGAGAAGTATCCGAACATGGTTTCCGTCACCTTCTGCTCATTGGCCGACTCATGGCTGACCCGGTCAGGATCATGTTTTTCCTGGTAATCCCAGCCAAACGCACTCCTTAGCTTCAGGGGTTGGAAGCGCCGGGTTAGGAACCTCCTAGGCACGCAGGGTCCAGTCAGGCCAACCTTCTTGAAGTTACCTAACTTTGTCAATAGTTGATGCACCTGGCCCATCTCCTCAAAGGTTGGATCTGCTGACCAATTTGGTAAAACCACCGGTGGCCAGATCTGCGCAGTAGAACCACTCCTTGTGCCAGCCTTTTAAGGAGGATTTCAAGGGAAGATCAAGATATGACTTTTTCCTATCACTCCTTAGCTGAAGACCAGCCCCCCAATTACACTGATGTTATTTTTGGAGGGCTGGGGCTTAATGTGGAACAAGTGCCTAAAGAAGTTGAAATGGGGTTCCACGCCCAAATAACACTCGCACAGAGTAACAAATATGGAGATCTGAAGGATTGAGTTGGAATTCAAATGCACTAGCTCTAACTTATAGAAGTCAAGGATTCGGCGGAAGAATGTAGAAGAAGGAAGGCACAAACCCCGGTCGAAAAAAGAAGCAAAAACTACCGTTTCACCAGATTGGGGATTTGGAGCCGACTCACCCTTAGCCGACCGCCAGCGGATCACTTCTTGGCTCGGTAACTTCGATTGATTCTCCATCAGCGTCAGTTTCACCGAACCGCAATCCGACATCGGCCAAGTATTCCCCGGCAAACCCGCAAGATCCGAAGCTTTTGGCATGGTTGGAGGTGAAGAGATTTGGGGGAAAAGCGATTGGGGGCTTGGAACAGATGAGGAAAACCAGAGTCGCCCGAGTTCGCGCGGGAAGCAGCGGTAACAGCTAACCCTAGCCGAGCAAAAGGCAAAAAGTTGTGCGCGGAAGTGGAAGATGAAACGATTGGCTAATTTGGGAAGATGACGGAATCTTTTTCTCTCTCCTTTCTTTTACAGAGCCGATGCCGACTAGATGGGCTTCGGCCTATGTAGTTAGCACTAGGCCACCAAGATATGAGTTCCTACAGTAGCATGCCCCATGTGGGCCGCCCGCAGGCTGAGTTGAAATTATAGTGCTGGTGCTACTAACAGGAGCCGATGAGGTAAACAGATATGCTTCATGAGAGCCTTATTGCTAAACATATATGTTTGGGTATCTGTTTTATCCACCAGGTCTCGAGGATATATCCTTATAAGGATCACAAGCTGGTCTTCATTAAAATTGGAGATGCAGGTGTCGGAAGATGAAACCTCGACGGCGGGAAGTCGGGAGACCCCCTTTTGAGATTCGGCCAGGGGAGTAGTTCTCAGGCGGAGCCGGCTTCAGGTGTAAGAAGATGAAGAAGACGTAGAAAAGACTGCGGGGTTCGGACCGTCCACAGCGGGCCCGGACCGTCCAAACCGTGGTGAAGCAGAGGACGGAGGCTGAAGGGTCCGGACCGTCCGAACCGGGGGTCCGGACCGTCCGAACCGAGGAGAAATAAAACAATTATCCCGCGGGGAAGACGATGAACAGCACACACGAGGGAGACGCGAGGATTTATACAGGTTCGGGCCGCCGGAGCGTAATACCCTACTCCTGTGTTTTGGACTATGAGAGAGGGAGAGATGAATGTGGATCGGAGTTTCAAGTGGAGACCCCGGGACTCGGAAGCTCACCGGGAACCCGGAGGCGGCGTCGGTCGTTCTACTAGCGACCGGACCCGAGGAAGGAGAAGGAGATCTCTGTTGTCTAAGGCTGGGGCCTCAGCTCCCCCTGGTGTCGGAGGCATGGATCCTCCTTTATAGAGTCAGGGGAGTCCATAGTGCCCCGTCCAGAGAGAGAGAGGTTGCTATGTCTTGTTGCACGCCCGTGGCCGCCTGCTGCGCCGCGCCGCGCCGGAGGGACGTCCAGTCGCCCACGCTCGCTCGCTGAGCCGTGCGGGAGGCACGCCGGTCGCCGGTCGCCCGCTGCGGGCGGCTGGTCTGGTCGGGCTTTCTTGCCGGGCGGCTGCGTACGGCTACAGCAGCGCACCCTGTTGAGAAGTGACGGTGCACGTCGCTGTGTCTCGGACTGTGCAGGGAACAGGCCCACGGGGGGCCGTCTTGAGAATCCACGCGCGTCCGACCGGGCGGCGGGGCGCGGCACGCCCCGTCGCCTGTCACCCAGGTCTGGGGGGCGGTGTCCCCGGGCACGGGGAGGCGCACCCAGGGCCGGGGGCGACGCTTCCGGGCGCGGAAGGAGGGGGCGCGCCCTGGGCCCGGACACCGTGCGGGAGACACGACCGGCATGGGGTGGCGCATCCGGGGCCGGGGGCAACGCATCCGGGCACGGGGAGGCGCGCCCTGGCCCCTGACACCGTGCGGGAGACACGGTCGCAGCCGGTCGTCAGTCGTGCAGGACGTGGCCCCGGGGAACTGACGTGGCCGAAGACCCACGCGTCCCCAGCGACTGTGGATACCCCCAGTCCCGTTTCGCCGACAGCAGGTATCTTTCTCGAGTACACCTGACCACGCTATGGATTTATTTTCATAAAGTGGCACTCGGCCTACATGCGTGGCCACCAGTTGCCATGAGCAACATCATTCCAGCCGACATGACGCTGAAGAGTCTAACTTTCGAGTAGTGCACTACTCGGGAGAGACTATAAGTATCTTTTCCCGCTGACATGATGCGGAGGAGTCTAACTTCTGAGTGGGACGCCACTCAGAAAAGACTATAAACTCCTTTTTCTAGCTGACATGATGCTGAGAGTCCCATATACGAGTAGTCATCCTACTCGGCAAGACTATAACATACATTTCGATGACATGAAGTCGAAGAGTCCTATCTACGAGTGGCATGCTACTCGGGCAAGACTATATATTAAAATTCCGGTGACATGATACGAAGAATCTCATTATACCAGTAGTAATCTACTCGGGAAAGATTATCAGGTTAAAGATCTTTGACTTTATGTTTAATTGTCTTCACAATTAAGCACAAAGCCAGGGGCTAGACCTAATAGGTGCGCCTATTCGGCACACACTATTCATGCATCTACATGAAGCCCTTCATAGCCTCGCTGCCAGCTGACATGAAGCAGGACTCGGGAAGAAGGTTCACTCGGACAAAGTACTCGGGAGCATCACACTCGGGCAATCTTCACCGTGGAGGATGAGCACTCGGCGTCAGCTGTGACTCAACTATAAAGGTCTCAGGGGCTACTATGGAGGCCATGGGCCCCGGGTACCTCACCACCGGCATATGGGCCACTCAGATAGAGGATGGGCCGAACCATGTAATTAGAGATAAGATAACACCCGGCAGGCTCTACCTTGTACAACGAGGAATAACAGTCTTAGTTGGATTGGTTTCTATCTCTAAGAAGGAAATCCCTTGGCTGTATCCGGCTGGGATCCTGTAACGCCCTGAAATTATCCCTATATAAAATATTGTGCAAAAAGAATTTTTAGAAATGGAATTAAAAGTCTCAATGAGTGAAAAGAATAAAATCAGGGAAAAATCTGAAGAAAAATGGGCTTGAAAATAATTTTATAAAATTCTTTGCTTAATTATTTAATTTCTGGAATTTTCTGGGAATTAATTGATTAGGGGAAGTAATTTCGGCAAAATAAATAAGCTCACAGCAGTGAAATAAAAAGAGAAAGGTTTTTAAAATCCACATCGCAGCCGCTGGGCCAGATCTCGGCCCGTTCCAGTGCCCGCGCCCTCTCCAGTTGCCGTGCCGCGCCTCTCCAGTGCCCGTGCCCGCGCCCTGCCGGTGCCCGGCGCCGCGCGCCCGTCCGTCAGGTCGTCGTCTTCCTCGCGCCGAAGGCGCTGTAGCATCCGAGCGCCGCGCGCCGCGAATCTCGCCGAATCCGTTCGCCTCGGACCCGTTCTCTCCAAATCGGTTGAGGGAAAACCGAGTCCTTATCCTCCTCTACCTAATCCCCAGAATCCGGAGCTGAATCGTGCGTGGAACGGAGCCCCGAAGCCTCCCGAGTCGGTCTCCTTTCTCTCTCTCTCGTCGCCGCCGCAAAACCCGTCGAGTCCGAGCCGGAGTCCTCTTCTCTCACGCCTTAATAGCGAGCCTGGAACCCCTGAAGGGTCGTTTTCGCCCTTTGGATCGAGCGCCAGCAAACCCTAGCCGCCTCCCCAGCGCCTTGCGCCCGTTCCGCCGCCGCCGCCAGGTTTCATTTGCGCGCCGCCGTCGCCTCAGCCGCCGTCGGAGTTCGCCGCCTCGGTTAGGGTTCGCCGGACGCCGCTGAAGCCAGGCCACCGTCTCCCAGCCCTCGGGAACCGCCGGAACGGCCATCGTCGACGAAGACCCGAAGCCCGCCGCCGCCTCAAGCTCGCACCGGCTGTCTCCGTGTCGTTCTTCGCCGTTTCAACCCTCGGTAACGATCGCCTCGACCCTTTATCCTTTCCCGCTCTCCTGTGCGTCGCCGCCGTCGCTGTAGCCGTCGACCATCGGGTTTAGGACCCGCCCCGCCGTCGCCGCCGTCGCTGTAGTTGTCGTCGTGGTCGCCGTTGTGGGCGCCAGCTCGGTGCCATCTCGTCACCGTAGGCCAATCCTTTCGGGATGATGTGAGCCGTCGGTCCTATCGGTTAGATCCCACCCGTCCGATCCAACCCTAGAGACCTAGCCGTCAGTTTGCCCCGTGGACCGCGGTGGACTCGGTCACCCTGGACAGACCCCTTCCTCGCTCTGACAGTGGGACCCACTGGTCAGCCGAGAGTCCCCTCTCTCCATGTGACGCCCTAAATGTCTTTTCCGATAAAATTAATTCAATGTTGACACAATAAATCAGTTAGTTCTTTTAATAGGCTTAAAAACTTCTAAAAAAAGATCTAACTAATTCATACGAACTCGGTTTTGAGGTCGTTCAAGTCTCTAATTTCTCTAAATCATGAACTATCCATTAAAAATATAACAATGTACTGTTCATTGTGTTGATGTACTGTTTTGCCATTTTGTTATTTGCCTATAGCTACCGACGCTCAGGAAGAGGCGCAGTTTGTCGAAGCAGGTGTCGAAGACTGTGTGGAGCTGCAAGGCAAGCTCACACAGATTCCTCTTTCTCATTGAACATATTGTTCCTATGATTAAAGCTATGTTTTCTTTCAACGCTGCATTTTTTTGGAATGTCATCGGGACAGAAACCCTAACCTTTGTTATAGCCCTTTTGAATTGATTACCTGACATTGTTACCTATGGGATAATTTTGACTAGCTACCTTTATTTATTGGTTTAGCTAGAATAACTCTAGGACCCTGCTTAGCCATTGCCTAGTAATTAATAGAATAACTTATGGGTTGTCATAATGATTTCTATACTATTATTCAGTCACAGGGAATGTGATCCCTTTACGACGTGGTCGTATAAGGACAATTTAATGGTTACTAAAAACTTGACTAAAGGTGGGTTGCGAGCACCATGGTTGGTGTTGTTGCTAGCGGTGCTCGTGACAGTTAAGGACCGGGGTTCGCGGACTACTTGTTGCGAAGCAACACTCGTGCTAACCACAAGCCAGCATGGGTAATGGTAGGATCCAATGCGTAGTACATTCAACCGGGGTCCACCATGGTGTGTTGTGGCTGTGTCAATAAGACCACATGGCTGCGTCAATAAGTCCATGTCTTGGGCGTTGGATCGTTTCCCTGTTGGGGGCCTGATCAGCTCCTGCCGGAAACTGTGGTCCAGCGGGTGGCTCCCTTGTTGTGCGGATTACATGGAGGGTCCTATCACAATTCCTTACCGAGATACCGTGGTGGTATCAAGGGGCACAGTGATGTGCTTGGAGTTGTGTCTTGTGGGTAAATTGGTACATCTCTGGCCAGAGTAAACTGTTCGAATAGCCGTGCCCACGGTTAAGGGCGGCCTAGCAATGCCTGTTTTCTGTGATTAGTCCCCACTACTTAAATTTAATGGTTGACAGTGGAACATGTGTAGCTCCAGGTTGGAGTGGTTGGGCCTATACCGTTTTGGTGAGTGCGGTATAGCGTTGATTAATACTGTTATTTAATTACTATTTTATTACTCTCGTCAAATGTTTTATATTAAATGCTTTTATGCAATTATGAGCCATACTATGCCCTCCTTTGTTATCGCCGTGCACTTGCATATTTGCTGTGTGGCTTGCCGGAGTATGTCATATGCTCACCTTGCCATCAACAATCATTCAGAGGAGGACTACAGCGAAGAGGACTATTTGGAGGACTAGGAGGGAGCCCAGTCAAGTGCGTGGGAGTGGGAATCGTCACGCTGTTGTTTATTTATCCGCTGTTAGAACTTTAAATTATTTGAGAGGTACATTCACCTCTGTAATAAATGCTTACGCTATGTAACCAATTACTTTGATTATCAATTTTGTCATGTGTGCCTCGGTTGATTCCTGGACGAGGGTTTTACACACAATAAAACTCCAGATTTTGGATGGAAATTCTGGGCGTGACAAGTTGGTATCAGAGCACCTTGACTGTAGGAAAAGCCCCTTGGTACCCTAAAGAGCCCTCTGGAAATTTTTTTTTTTAAATTAGAACTATTCTTCCCCCTTCATTCCTTTGTTTTGGATAAACTTTGGTTTTGCTAATTTTGTCAAATCCTATATCTTTCTTTTATACTTTGTAGATGGCCAACCGAGAGCAGTACATCTGTTCGGAGTGGGTGGATTCGTCAAAGGAGTTACGAGATATGGCCTTCGCCATAGGGTACAATCTAGCCCAGAATAAGACAAGTCACTCACAACCCCAATGAAGAGAAGTGCCGCGTCCGCCTCACGATTTCCAGTGAACGAGAAGGAGTCCCATCATGATCTTTGGAGCTGGAGAAAGAAATTATGAGCATGCTGTCAAGAAGTAGCTTTGGTGGCCATTGGAGAACTTCGTCAGCGTTTTGCCGTCCGGCTGAGGAATACAGCATATCGGTATCATCCGGCAAGAACCACGATGATGAGTACAGCAGTTATCAGACGACGACTCAGAGGAGTCAGAAGCCAGCACACCTTCGGAGGGATCGGCGGACAGTGGACCTCGCACACCCCTCTGAAGTGGAGTGGGGATCAACTCAAGACGACGAAGCGGAACCTGAGCACAACGGGAATGCAGGAGGAAACTTTCGCCTCCGATGAGAAGCCTTGGTGTCACCTTAGCATCAGTTACCCTAGATCGTTGTGTTAGCAGTTGTGTGATTAGGAAATGCTTGTGTGTGTGGGGATTAGTCAGCAGTTAATGTCAGGGTGTGGTGATGTAACTGTTTTATATTAGGAGTTTCTTGTGGTGTGCGTTTTAAATTAGACAAATGTTAATCACTCAGTTCAGAACAATAAAGTGAAAGTTTAAGTAATATGAAATCTGTCTCAAGGACGTTTCCCTCTTCTTCTCGTCTTTGCTCTGCAGATGGTGAACACACGTAACGGCGGTAATCATGATGGAAACGGTGGGGACAACAACCGCAGGGGAGTACCAAACGGACCGCCACCGCAGGACGACAATCTGACCATCGCCCAAGTCTTGGCTAACCAGACACATCTGATGAACATGATGTTCCAGCAGATGCAACAACAACAGAACCAAGCACCACAGCAGGCGCCTCCTCCTCCACCTCAAAACAAGCTTGCGGAATTTCTGCGAGTGAGACCTACCTACGTTCTCTAGCACAACTAATCCTGTGGAAGCGGGGGGATTGGTTGCATGCTATTGAAAAGAAGTTGGACCTTTTACAATGCACAGATCAAGAGAAGGTCTCTTTTTGCATCGCACCAGCTTCACGGCCCAGCTTCTGAGTGGTGGGACCACTTTAGGACAACAGAGCGGATGGACAGCCGATTACTTGGGCTGAGTTCGCAGCTGCTTTCAAGAAGACGCATATTCCTGCGGGAGTAGTGGCGTTGAAGAAGCGGGAGTTTCGAGAATTGAAGCAAGGGAATCGGTCGGTGACTGAGTTCCTTTATGAGTTCAACCGGCTTGCTCGTTATGCGCCGGAAGACGTTAGAACTGACGACGACCGGTAGGAGAAGTTTCTGAACGGACTGAATGATGAGCTTTCAGTTCAACTACTCTCTAGTGACTATGCAGATTTTCAGAAACTGGTGGACAAAGCCATCCGCCAGGAGGACAAACATCACAGGATGGAGCAAAAGAAGCGCAGGATGGCAAGTTTTCGGTCGCAACAATCCTCTAGTCAGAGGACGCGTATTGTGGGACCGCCGCAGACTCAACAGGGAGGATCTTCATCGGCACCTCGTTTGCAGCGCCAGGTCTACCCCAACACCACTGGTGGCAACACGGGAGCAACCGTTTTTTCACCTCGGCCAGCCTCGGTCCCAGAGCTAACCAGCCAGCCAGGAAGGAAGTAGGTGGGAAATCATTGACTTGTTCAACTGTGGAGATCCAGGGCATTTCTCCAATCAATGTCCTAAGCCCAACGCGCACAGGCAAAGCACACCCGGGACAGAACCCCACAGCCATGGTTAAAGCTCGGGTAAACCACGTCACCGCAGAGGAAGCTCAAGCCGCGCCAGACGTCATCTTGGGTATGTTCCTTGTTAACTCAGTACCTGCTACAGTATTGTTTGATTCTGGTGCTACCCATTCTTTCTTATCGGTGGGGTTTGCTAATGAACATGGGATACCCTATTCGGAAGTGAGAACACCTGTTCTAATAAACACGACCTGGCCATCAGACGCCTACAACTCAAAGTAGTACTTCTGTGACAATAGAAATAGTGGGCATCCTTTTCTCACCGATCTGCTCCTGAATAGAATCTAGAGATATTGATGTCATCCTAGGGATGAATTGGTTAACTCGGCACCACGGAATTATAGATTGTGCCACAGGACCGTAACCTTAACTTCTGACCTGGAAGGAAAGTAATCTTTCGTGTCCTCAATACATCATTCTCCAACCTCTTTGAAATCAGGCAATCCTAACCAAAATCCCTGTAGTACGGATTTACCCAGATGTTTTCCGGATGATCTACCGGGAATGTCACCTAAAAGAGCAAATTGAGTTCAGAATAGACCTAGCCCCAGGCACTGCCCCTATCCACAGAGACCGTATAGGATGGGAGCTAATGAGTTGGCAGAAGTGAAAAAAGCAAGTTGAAGAGTGTTGCCAAAGGCTACATCAGACCAAGCACGTCGCCGTTGGGGAGCGCCGGTTATCTTCGTGGAGAAGAAAGATGGAACTCAAACGGATGTGTGTGGACTACCGTGCACTCAATGAAGTCACTATCCAAGAATAAGTACCTCTACCTCGGATTGATGATCTGTTTGATCAGTTAGAAGGAGCCACAGTGTTCTCCAAGATAGATCTTCGTTCAGGTTATCATCAGTTAAGGATTCGGGAAGAAGATATTCCCAAAACGGCTTCACCACTCGGTATGGGTTATATGAATTGCCACAGTTATGTCTTTTTGGATTAACTAATGCCCCTGCATCTTCATGAACTTGATGAATAAGGTATTTATGGAATACTTGGATAAGTTTATGGTGGTTTTCATAGATGATATCCTTGTCTATTCAAAGACTAAAGAAGAGCATGAGCAACATCTTCGCACCACTTTGGAGACTCTTCGGCAACACCAGCTGTATGCCAAGCTGAGTAAGTGTGAGTTTTGGCTTTCGGAAGTGAAGTTTCTTGGACATGTAGTCACCGCCGGAGGGATTGCAGTAGACCCAACTAATGTTGAGTCAGTAACCCAGTGGAAGCAGCCGCAAACGGTTCCGGAAGTTCGAAGTTTCTTAGGATTGGCGGGATATTACCGACGATTCATAGAAAATTTTTCCAAGATCGCGAAGCCCATGACTCGTTTGCTTCAGAAGGATGTAAAATTTTTATGGACCCCAGAGTGTGAGCAAGGTTTTCAAGAGTTGAAGCAGAAGCTTGTAACTGCACCAGTGTTGATCATGCCAGATCCCAAGAAAGGATTTCAAGTTTACTGTGATGCATCTCGGCAAGGTTTGGGATTGTGTGTGTTGATGCAAGAAGGAAAGGTTTGTGGCATATGCCTCACGACAACTACGGCCTCATGAGAATAATTATCTACCCATGACCTGGAATTTAGCAGCTGTAGTGCATGCTTGAAGATTTGGGAGACATTACCTCATAGTATAGTAATGAAGTTTTACAGACCATAAAAGTTTGAAGTATATTTTTACCCAGCCAGATTTTGAACTTAAGGCAACGCCGATGTTGGAGTTGATCAAGGACTACGACCGTCAAAGATACATTTCATACAGGGAAAGCTAAATTGTATGGGCAGATGCCCTCAGTCGGAAAGCTACTGCAACGCCATGGAAGTCAGCAGCTATCGTTGGAAGTTATGTGGAAGATTTTGGACGATTGACTCTGAGTATAGTCGGCAAGGATTTTGTCGCACCTTGGAAGCACGACCTACCTGGTAGAATCAGGTTCGAGAAGTGCTAGAGATGATGCCAGACATTTGGAAATCAAGAAGAACAATGAAGAAAGGGAAGCCATTGATTCTCCGAGGATGAACAAGGTACGTGTTGGTTCGGAGAGCGCATCTGTGTGCCGGACAAGGAGGAATTGAAGAAGCTGATCTTGATGAAGCTTCACGGAACACAGTATTCCCCTTCACCTGGCAGCACCAAAATGTATCAAGTATCTGAAGGAGCAATTTTGGTGGTCTGTATGCGAGAGAGATAGCAGAATATGTGGCGTTTGTGATGTATGCCACGTGTAAGGCGAGCATCAGAACCAGCGGATTTGTTACAACCCCTTAAGGTCCCTGAATGGGAAGGTGGGAAGAAGTAGGAATGGATTTATCACGGATTTGCCAAGACGATCGGGTTTGATTCATATGGGTCGTGGTGGACAGACTTACACGGTTAGCCCACTTCAATACCGCAGACACCTTATTCCGGTAATAAGTTGGCAGGTTGTATATGGCCGAATCGTATTTTTGCATGGAAGGCCACGCAGATTGTGTTCGCAGCGAGTCAGTTTACCCTCTAAGTTTTGGGCGGGCTGCAAGAAGAGATGGGTCTCGATTAAACTTCAATAGCTGCTTACACCGCAGAGGGATGGACAGCTGAACGGGTTTCAATCCTAGAAGATATGTTGAGAAGCCTTGTGCCATTGACTTCGGTGGAAGTTGGACCAGAGTCTACATTGCTGAGTTTTCTATAACAATAGTTACCGAGGCAAGTCTGAAGATGGCCCGTTCGCGGCTTTGTATGACGAAAATGTCGGCACGCCTTGCTTTGGGACAGCACAGGAGACCGACAGTATACGGGACGGATATCTACGGGGCGGAAGAAAAAGTGAGATCATACAAGAACGATTCGAGTAGCACAGTCCTTCGTCAGAAGAGCTATGCGGATCATCCCGCTATGAGAGATCTTATTTCAAGGAAGGTGACATGTTATTTAAGAGTACGCCACTCAGGGGAGTCGTCAGATTCAAGAACTAAGGGTTGGCACCACGTTACGTGGGACCTTCAAGATAACTGGGAGCGGGACAAGGGAAGTGCTTTTCAACTAGAGTTGCCTTCTACCTTGACGGGAGTACCGTGTCTTCATGTTATCAGTTGAAGAAGTGCTTGCGAGTGCAGCCGAGAAGCGACCAGAGCAGATCGAGAATTCAGGAAGACTGACCTTGTCGAGAAGCATTCGCATCCTTGAGAACCCGTGAAAGGAATACTCGGAATCGAGTTGATCAGGTTTTTGGCAAAGTTCAATTGGAGTAACCCTTCGGAACGATGACACAGTGGAACACGAAGATTGAATTGAAGTCTGCGCACCGCATCTCTTTCGCCTGAGCTTGCGAATCTCGGGACGAGATTTGTTAAGGGGGGTAGGTTTGTCACCCTGCATTATCCTATATAAAATATTGTGCAAAAGAATTTTTTAGAAATGGAATTAAAAGTCTCAATGAGTGAAAAGAATAAATCGAATGACGAGAAAAATGGGCTGAAAATAATTTTATAAAATTCTTTGCTTAATTATTTATTTGCTGAATTTTCTGGGAACTTAATTGATTAGGGGGAAGTAATTTCGCGGCAAATAAATAAGCTCACGAGTGAATAAAAAGAGAAAGTTTTTAAAATCCCTTCGCATGAGCGTGGCCAGATCTCGGCCGTTCCAGTGCCCGCGCCTCTCGTTGCCGTGCCCGCGCCTCTCCAGTGCCGTGCCGCGCCTTGCCGTGCCGCGCCGCGCGCGTCGTAGGTCGTCGTCTCTCGCGCCCGAAGGTGGCTGTAGCACCCAAAACTGTGAAAAAAGGGAAGCGCCGCGCGCAATCTCGCGATCCGTTCGCCTCGGACCCGTTCTCTCCAATCGGTTGAGGGAAAACCGAGTCCTTATCCTCCTCCTATCCCAAGAACCGGAGCTGGATCGTGCGTGGCGGAGCCCGAAGCCTCCCGAGTCGGTCTCCTCTCTCTCTCTGTCGCCGCGGAAACCCCGTCGAGTCCGAGCGGAGTCCTCTCTTTCCGCCTTAAATCGGGAGCCTGGACCCTCTAGGGTCGTTTTCAGCCTTTGGATCGGAGCGCAGCAACCCTAGCCCTCCGGGCCTTGCGCTGTTCCGCCGCCGCCAGGTTTTCGTTGCGCGCGCCGTGCTAGCGCGTCGGAGTTCGCCGCCGCCTCGGTTAGGTTCGGCCGGAGCCACCGAAGCCGG